>JARQOD010008054.1:0-37034 GCA_033576555.1 Oophaga sylvatica
TGTATGGCAGCTAGGTGTTAAGTCCCCTACAGGTGGGACTGGTCCCTCAAAGTCTATGGTGGTGATGCAGGGTGCAGATAAGAATTCAGTCACACACAATGCAGTCTCTTTCCATACCTTTACTTGTAGATGTTGCAGGCATGTCCCGGGGAGCTGGTCGGGATGGAGAATGCACATTCAGATCAACCGCTGAGCAGGTTAGAGGCCTCCTTTAACCTTGTATGTGTGTGAGTACAAACTTGCATGAAGTCAAGTTAACTCTGTCAGTCTCCAGCTCGTTCAATAGCTGCAACGCCCGGCCGACATTGTGGTAGAGCCTTCTAGTTGGTGAGAACAGAGTCTCTACTTTTGTAGCGTCCCACTCAAGGTCCTTGTTCTACCTGACTCCGTTTACGTATCAGCGCTTAGGGCTACCTTCCATGACTTGAAGTCCAGAAGGATTCCGGTGTTTCTTATTACTAGGCGTGAAGCACTAGCAACGCTTCGGACCCCGGTGTCCGGTGAATTAGTGCGGTGTAATCCGGTACCTGATGCACTTGTCTCTATCTTTCTCCACTGTGCCCCTCGTCCTGCTCTTGCTCTTAACATAAGCACAAGTAGCGATGATGTGAGTATCAGCTTTCTTCAGAGCTCACTGAACAGTTCCTAGTTCACTCACTGTTGCAGCCCCTGTGATTCCCTTCCTTCTTTCCTTTCTCAGACCCTGTCCAGAGCAGCGCACAGGAACTCTGTCAAACTGTGTACACGCTGTAGCTCCGAGAGTCACCTTCCACTTCCCAAGGAATACAGGTAGCTTCAGCTGAGGTACTGGACTCGTAGTTCTGACTGGCTAGAGCGACTCCTTACACTCAAACCAGACTCCACTTCATGAACTTGCTCTGCCAGAATCTAGTCTGCACTCCACTTCCTCCAAGACTAGACTGAACTGAACTGAACCAGTCTGCTTGAATGGCTGACTGAACTGAACTCTGACTGCTACATGTCACTTCCTTTTATACCCCTAGTGGGTGTGTTGGGAAATGTGAGTGACGTGAATGAATATCAAGCTTCACGGTTACCTTCCTGTGCATTCTCCTGGAATATGTGTGCCTGGCGCAGCTGGGCCACACATCGGAACATCTGCGCCAGCTCCACCTGGGGACCTGGTGAGTATGAGCGCCAGGACCTGGTGAGTAAGAGCGCCCAGGACCTGGTGGGTAAGAGCTCCCAGGTATCGCGCAGCGGGATAGCCCCCGAACAAGTGGCTCTCCCACCGGACTCCAGTGACATGGAGGAAAGTGGGAGTGAGGGGGAGGATGGAGGGAGCGGGAGTAATAACAAGGGGGGCTGCCTCATCCTACAGCAAGTGAGGCAGATTGAGTCCCCAGCACGGTTTGGCACACTGTTGTTTGGGGACGAGGTCTGCCTTGAGGATGAGGCAACTGGGAAGAGGGGGAGAAGGCGTAAGGCGAAGCAAGTGGTGGAGGAGAAACTTGTTTTTGTCCCTCTTTCCGGGGCCCCCCAGTCCCGCTGTGTGGAACCCGCTGCCCACCCCAGCTCGGGCCCTGTGGTGGGTCCGGTGCAAGGGAGCGGGGAGAGTAAAGTCTGCCTGGGTCTTGCTGACACTTCTGGTGTGGCAGTTCGGATCCAGGCAGCGATATGGAGGTCGGTGCTGGTACTGGTAATGGTGGCGTTAGTGGGGGTGCTTGGGCTCAGTCCCCGGTGGCAGGGGGGGCTGGCCCAGCACCTGGTAAAGGTAAAGCCAGGGCCGCATCCAGTGGCGTAACTAGAAATGGCGGGGCCCCACAGCAAAATTTTGAACGGGGCCCCCTCTCCCAAACGGGCCGGCGGGGGGTGGGTTCTGATAGTGGAGGAGCCAATAGCAGTGGGCGGAGCAAATCACAGCAATTCTCTAGGCCCAAAAAATACTATTCAGTCTCATAACGGCCAGCTTTTTGCCCAAATCAGAGCTGTATTTAAAGCAGACATTATGGAAACACAATATAATATAATGGACTGGTAGCAATGCAGCCCCCTTATGCTACCATTACTAGTAACCATGTCCCGCATAACTATTAATGCAGGCACATTATGCCCCCATAACTAGTAATAAGCCCTCTTATTCTCCCATCAGTAGTAATGTGCCCCTCAAGTAGTAATGCAGCCAAGAATGCAGAGTTATCACTCACACAGTATGTGCCCCCGTTAATCTTCGGTGGTATCTTCAGCTCCACAGTGGAGCACACTCACCACCAGTCTTCACCCTTCTGGGCGCCGCCGACGAGTGACGTCAGCAGCGTGATCACATGACATGATCACGCTGCAGACGTCGCTCTGACCCGGCGGTCAGAGCTTCAATTGTACTGGCGTCTGTATAGACACCAGTGCAATTGATTCCTGGGAGACGGCACGCAGCAGCTTCTCTGCGCCGGCTGTCAGCATGACAGCCAGCACAGGGAACCGCCGACTCTCAGGCCATGGGCGGCGGAACACAGCCGCAGGGGAGACAGCTGCAGCAGGGACGGGCCCCCTGCTAGCCCGGGCCCTATGGCAGCTGCTTCCCCTGCTTCCACGATAGTTCCGCCCCTGGCCGCATCTCCAATTGCGGTGAGAGCAGCTTCTGGGCCCCCCACGAACGGGTCCGTTAAATCTGGATCACTTATGGGGGTCCAGAAGCATAGAAGGGGCGCAGATACTGCTGTAAAGCAACAATTAAAGACCTGCAAGGTGTTGGTCGCTCCCCTGGAGGCGACCGTGGTGAAGCCGGGGCACTCGGCACGTAGACCCCAAAAGGGGTCCGTGCGGGGGGCCCCGTCACCACTGGATGCTGAAGGGGAGTGGCCAGCCTTGCCTACAGCAGGGGGTGGGTACAGAGCGGTAGTGAAGGCCTGTGGGGGGGCGTGGCCTCCCTGAATGTTGCCCTGCCTGCAAAGGCAGAGGCATGCAGGGGGGGCGTGCTCTCCTTGACCGCAATCCCGCCTGCCGTGCTCGCATCATCTGGGGTGGGTGTGGCCTCACAAGGGGCTGCTGCCCAGCCTGGAGTTGCTGTAGCCGGTGTAGGGGGCGTGGCCTCGGCGGCCGAGGCTCCGTCCACTGTGCCTGTGTCATCTGGGGTGGGCGTGGCCTCGCAAGGGGCTGCTGCCCAGCCTGGAGTGGCTGTGGCCGGTGGGGGGTGTGGCCTTGGCGGGTCCGCCGCCCTCTGTCCTGCCCACCCATACCATCGGGTCTGCAGCCCAAAAGCCGGTAGGGAGTTGTCGGGGTCCCCAACCCACTTACTGTCATCTGGTGGTGCGGGGGCTCGGCGCTCCAGGTAAAGCCGGCGGGGGAGGTGTGTGGAGGGCAGGGAGCGGTGGCAAAGTCCGTCCCTGCCCTAGGAAGCACAGGGAAAAAAAAAAGAAAAAAAAAAATGTGATTCCAGAGAGCTCAGGAGCTGCTGCTGCTGCTCCCGGGCCCAGGCAGGGTGTACTAAGTGCACTCTGCTCTGGAACATTTAAAGGGGCAGCGCACTCCTGGCGGAGGAAAAAAAAAAAGTGGAGACAACACCGTTATCCAGCCAGGGCCCCCAGCAGGAGGTATGGAAAGCAGCAAAACTAAAAGCAAAGATAAAGGCAATGTAAATATTGTAAATAATGCAAATATTGTAAATAATGTAAATAATAGTGTATATATGGATAGTGAGGTTGATAGTGATGGTGTGAGTGACATTTTTGAAGAGCTGTTTGCGGAGGTGGTGCATGGAGGTGTGAGTGATGGCGAGGGTGGTATGAATGAGGGAGTGAGTCTGGGAGTGAATGCCGGGGTGGATGCAGGTGTGAATGTGGGAGCAAGTGTGAGTGGGGTAAGGCTGGTCCATCTGCCTCCCCAGCCGTGGCACCCAGGCGTTCATATGCGGGGGTCACGGCTGGGGGTGGGGGGGCTCCCGGGGGGTTCTCAGGGGGTCTCCTCACTTCTGGACTCCGGGGACGGCGTTTTGCACCGCCGTTTTCTGGAGGCCCTCAAAAGGGGAGAAAGATCAATAATGGTAGAGGGGAGGACGGTGGACTTGTCTTTCTAGATAGAGAGACATGGGTTAGCCGCCTTCCAAGAGAGAAGAGAGGGAGGGACTGTCTGGTCTCTCCCAACAGCCGGGCAAGGGCTGGTGAGGAGGAATGTGGTCCGTCTTCGGTGGGGGGGCAGTGAAGCTTGCCCACCCAGGAGTAGGGTGGTGGAGCTCCTCCTGAAGATGAGCTTCAGGGCAGATGACATCTTTGCCCTGATACATCCCTCATCGGCCCGTTTCTTTGACATCAGCTTTGTTTGGCCAGAGGGCTTGAGCTCTTCTGGTCAAATTATGAGCTGGTGAAGGGGGAGCCCGGATGGCGAGGCATCGTCGTACAGGCGGTGTCTCGCCAAAATTCCGTCAAGAGAGTGACCGTGGTGACATGTAACGAGTCACTCTCAGGCGTGGATATAATGACGTGGCTTTCCCGATATGGGGAAGTCACTGAGGTCCCAAAAAAGAACAGGGACGAGTTTGGTATTTGGGGGCTGGACCTTCATGGTTAAGTTGAAGGTCTCAGGCGATACGGTCACCCACATCCCTTCCTCGGCTATTCCTGGGAAGGGACAGGATCCTGGTCTTCTACCAGGGGCAGCCGAAGGTCTGTCACAAATGCGGCGATCCCCGCCACTTCAGCGCAAGCTGCAAGGTGCAGAAATGTGCCTTGTGTGGCGGGGTGGGTCATCTCGCCGCTGTGTGCAGGGACATTCGGTGCAACCTGTGTGGTGACCTTGGTCACCCGTATAGCCGCTGCCCTCGCTCCTTCTCCAATACTGCTGCGGGCCCGGTGGGGGGAGACCGTGGGGGGAAACCTCCGGCGGAGCTTCTTCTGTCGCGGCGAGCGGTGGTGGCGGGGAGGGGGCTGAGGGGCCGGTGAGGAAAGGCAAGGTCACCAGAGGCCCCTCATATCAGCGGAGGCAGGCGGCTCGCCAGGGGGGTAGGGAGCAGGTGGGGCCTCAGGTAACTGGGGTGATGCCTGCTCCTCCCTCTGGGTTGGTGGCTAAAGCCTCTGAGGCCCTGGGGGAGGAAGCGGTGAACGAGGAGATCAGGAGGATGGAGAGGGAGGATAAAGCGGCTGATTCAGACAGCTCCTCTCAATATGAAAGTGTTGATGAGGAAGTCTTAGAGCAGCCTACAGCATCAAAGGGTGTAAAAAACAGGAGGGGGAGGAAGAGGCTGAATAAGTCTTCCAAACCCCCCCACCCCCGACCGTGAGGGTACCAACGGAAGGGCCCATCGTTCCCCCTCTGATCACACTCTCCAACCGGTTCCAGGCCCTTGAGGACTCTGCTAAAGAGTCGCCGGACGAGGGCAGGGGACCGGGGGCGGCATCGGGGGGTCTTTTAGGGGATGGCGGAGTCCAACCCTTGGGGGACGTTGTTTCTCCCAAGGGGGGGACAGACCTGGAGTCCGGAGGTGAGGACACCAGGGGAGGAGGGATGGACACCTCGTCCACCTTAAAAAGGAAAGGTTCCGACTCCTCCCCAGAGGGTGGTGGGATTGGGGTGGGTAAGAAGAAGGCCGTCGAGCTGGATCACTCATGATGGCTGAACTCGCCCCGTTGACGCTGGCGTCCATTAATGTCGCCAGCATTAAGTCAGATGCGGCTAGATTTACGGCCTTTGATTTTCTCACCCGAATTGAGGCTGAAATTTTATTTTTGCAGGAGACCAGACTAACTGACATGGGGGCCATACATAAAGCACGGAGAGAGTGGAGGTGCGGGCCCTCATACTGGTCTCTTGCGGCCGAGCCGTATAGCGGGGTGGCAGTCCTCTTTAAGACTGCAGATGTGGAATGCAGACGAGTGATCGAGCTAGAAATGGGGAGGTGCCTGGTCCTTGACGTCTTCATGAGGGGACAAGAGCTGCGGCTCATAAACATCTATGGTCCACAATCAAAGTGGGACCGGAAATGTCTCTTCCTGAGGATTAAGCCCTTTCTTTTTACAAGCGGCAGGTGGTCTTCGGTGGGGACTTCAACACCATTACGAGGTCCCGTGATCGGGGGGGTCCTGGAGATCGCCTGGCTTATGACAGCGTCGCGCTCAATAGCATAGCCAGTGAAGCTCGCCTGGTGGATGTCCACATCCGGCACACTCCAGGTCACGGGGGTTTCACCTATCATAGGGATAGCTGTAGATCTAGAATAGACAGGTTTTTTTTAAAGGAGGATGCCATCTTTTCTGCTGTGTCCGCCGTTGAGGTGGAGTTCTCCGATCACTGTCTAATTTTCTTTTCTCTGAATGTTGCAGAGACTCCCCGGATGGGAAGAGGGCTGTGGAAGCTGAATTCGTCCCTGCTGGAAGAAGCGAATGTGAGACAATCCTTTGAGGATTTTCTTCAGAGCCAGGTACCGCTTTTGGATCTCTGTAGTAGTAAGTCAGAGTGGTGGGAGATCTTTAAAAAGCGGGTGGCGGGGTTTTCCGCAAGCTCTCGAGCCTCAGGAGTCTGAACAGGCATCGCTTGAGAATCAGGCTCTGGGGAGGAAATCTCCGAGCCAGCTCGTAGCTCGAGTTGGAGGTGACCTGTGAGTGTAGAATTTCAAAGTGACAGCTGATCTAGAGGGTCAAGATCCAAATCAGGATTGGAGGTGGAAGGTCCTTTTACTCCACCTCTAGGATGTAAGAGGGATCTAGTGGGATGATGATAGTACGGGTTTCCTGGCTGAAACCATCCCGACCAGGGATGATGCTCAGTCTTGTTTTTGGCAGAAGCAATCTGGGAAGAGGAGTGAACTAGGATCCATGATGGGCTTCCTGGTGTCTCAGATCTTCTTGGAAGAATCGGGAGAGAGTGCTGGTGATGGCTCGCAAATAATCATCAGGATGTTGAATCTATGAAGACCTTTAGGGACTCCTTGGTCCCCCTCTTGACTGGGGTGTTCAATGAGTGTCTTTCCTCGGGTACTCTTCCCGGTTCAATGAGGAGGTCAGCCCTGATTATTCTGTCAAAGGGTAAAGACTCGTCCCGTATTGAGAATTGGCGTCCCATAGCGCTTCTCAATACGGACCGGAAGGTTCTGGCGAAGGTGTTGTTTAACCGGCTGGTCAAGTTTGCACCCCGGCTCCTTTCGGAGGCCCAGCACTGCTCTGTTCCAGGCCGCAGCACTTTTAGTGCTGTGCTTGGTGTCCGAGAGGCAGTGGAGCAGGGTAGGGCAGGTCACTGGAAGGGGTATCTACTGTCATTAGACCAAGCAAAAGCCTTTGACCGGGTTAACCATGAGTACCTCTGGTCTGTCCTTTTAAGGTACGGTCTGCCTGGGAGGTTTGTAAATTGGCTAGAGATCTTGTACCAAGGGGCTGAGACTTTCCCGCTCGTGAACGGTTGGTCAGGGCACCCTTTTGAGGTGGGTTCTGGGGTCCGTCAGGGCTGTCCTCTGAGCCCACTCTTATACGCGTTCGCGATCGATCCCTTCCTGAGGAGGGTAGATCGTGGACCGTTGGTGGGAGTCGGGATGGACCAGGCGGGCTCTGGGCCCCTCTGAGGGCGGTGGCGTACGCCGACGATGTTTCCCTTTTCGTATCCTCGAGAGGGGAGGCGGATTGGGTCATGTCCGAGGTCGTGCGTTACTCGGAGGCATCCGGGTCCATGATCAACCGGGAAAAGTGTGAGAGTCTCTGGCTGGGAGGGGGAGATCCTAGTTTTGATCTCCCGGGCACCCTTCCAGAGCCCCAGGCCTCCGCCAAAATTTTAGGCATCGAATTTGGCCCCGGGGACTACCCCCAGCAAAATTGGGAGGGCAGACTCAAGATTGCCGCCCAAAAGGTGGACCAGTGGAAGGGTTGGTCTTTAACCCTGGAGGTTGGCTTGGCTAAAGGCTTTCTGCTTCCCTTGTTAATTTACCTGGGCAGTGTGTGCATCTTGCCAGAACCTCTCTGGACACGGGTTTACAGCCTGTTCTTCCATCTGTTATGGGGGAATAGGCTCAACCTAATCAAGAGAGAGGTCACGTACCGTACGAGGAGACTAGGTGGGTTGGGTATGGTCAACCCAGTAGTGTTCTTAGTGAACACCTTTCTTAAAGCCAATGTTTCCAACCTCTGGCTAGAGAGGGCTCCTCCGTGGGTATTCTCCTGCAGGGGTTGGTTTCGGCCCTTCTTCCAGGAGTGGGAGACAGGAGGGACAAGTGAAGGATCTCCGTACACCTCACGGACATCTCCCGGCTTACGCTACCCCGGTTCTGAAGGTAATCCGCCGGTGGGGTCTGGAAATGAGGGAAATCAGGACCATGTCGAGACAATGTCTTGACAGAAGGGTTCTGTTGACCCATTTCCAGAAGCCCCTGGTCCTCAGGGATTGCCCAGGCCGGGATCTGGAGGTGGGGCTCGGGCTTTTAAATTCAGAGCGGATCCCCACGAAGTTTTGGGACTTGGCCTGGCGCTGCTTTCACGGGAGACTGTATGTAAGGGACAACTTGAAGTACAGGAACTCCGATGATCGGGGTTGTCCTCGTGAGGAGTGTGGCGACGTGCTGGAAAGCATGGACACTTCCTCCTTCAGTGTCCCTTTAATGCAGAGGTTTACAACAGGGTGGGTGCTTCCATACGTTGGCCGGCTAGCGTCCCTTTCCTAGCCGAGTGGGTTTATGGGGCGTTCAGATCCCTGGGTGGCCGAGAGCGGAGCACTTTATTCCTAGTTAGCGTAGTGGTCAGGTTTTACACGTGGAATGCACGGTGTTTAGTATCGACGCAACAGAAAGCCCTCCCCGGGATGAGGTGCTTAGTAACATCTTGGGTGACCTGGAGAAGGTGCGTTCTTTGGAGTTCGAGAGGTTGGGTGTGAGGAAGGCCTCTTGGCTTTGGAGGGGCTTCTCCTTTTAAAAAACACACTCAAGGGAAAGTTTTGTGTGTGAATGGTGGTAGGGATAGCATAAGGTGGTGTGGGTGTTGAGGGAGAGAAGTAGGGGCAGATAGGGTCAGTGTGAGGGACAGATAGAGAGTTAGTTAAGTTAAGTTAGGTAGAGTAGGGATAGATAGGGATAGATAGGGACAGTTTGTTAGGGATAGAAGTAGGGACAGTTTTAATTGACAAGGGACAGGGTGAATGTGTCGTAGGTAAGGGATAGGGCCTCTTAGGGCTCCAGTCTCCTGGTGGTGGGCTATTGCATGGCACAATGTAGTTTTTTGTTTTGCAATAAAATAGAAAATGGATATTGAGGCTTGCAGGCACCAAACTTGGGCCTTGTGCGATAGAAAATGTTTTAAAGTAGTTAAGTTTGCAGTATGGTATATAATGATAATGTGGTATATAATGATAATGTTGTTGTTATAAGTTGTGTTTTGTAAGTATGTTTTGTAAATATTTTGTATGTAATGTATATATCATATGTTTTATTAAGATGATTATTTTGAATGTATGTAGATTATTGATTGGGATATAGTTAGGTTGGGTGGGGGTTGTCTGGGGGTTTTGGGTGTGGTAAAATTTTTTAGGGCAGTGGGCAAGGAACTTGGAAATATGGACCCACGGACCCAAGGAAATGCTATGTGTGTGGAAACAGGGGCATAAAACTTTATATGGACCCAAAAATGTTGCAGTGAAGGAGGCCATGAACTGATGGACCTGTGGTGAGGTGGGGGGTATAATAATATTAAAAAAAAAAAAAAAATATATATATATATATATATATATATACATGTTTAGGAAGATAGGTATTTTGTTGTGTTGTGGCCAGAAAGGTCTTTTTTGGTTTTTGTGTTGAGGCAGTGGGCCAAACCCTTTTTGTTGTTTCTCCTGTAAATATGTAAATATGTTAAATATGGTGGTATGTATGTGTGTGAATGAGTGAATGTGGGTGTTTTTGTTTTTGTTTCCCCTTTTTGGTTTTTCCCTTTTTCTTTGAGAAGTTTCCTGCTGGGGGTCCCTGAGGAGCTGTAAAGTTCAGCAAGTGGACTCATGTGAAGAAGAGAAATGTAAATAAGGACAGGAATGTGAAGAAGGAGCGTGTTTTCGGTATTGTTTTTCTTTTCATTATGGCTTGATGTTGTTGATTTATGTATATATTGTATATGTTTTGTATTTTTTAAGAAAAAAAAGTTCCAGCTCCAGTAGCGTCCAGTAAAGCTGCTGCAGTTAAAAAGCTTTTATAAGGATCGAGCTTGGCGGTCCACCGCAAGGCGTCCTACCGCCAGTCACAGCCCCTGTGCCTTGGGGTGCCTCCCCGATGCTCTTCACTGAGTGTCCCGGGGGCCCGAAGCATTTCCTTTGAAAAAATTAAGTGTCCAAACTACAGGTGGTGTAGCTTGCTTAACAGCTGGGTTAATCCGCTGACTACAGACACTGCTACTAGGCCCAAAATTATTGTCTGGGCTAGATGCAGTTAAAAATTTGTAATTAGATACTCTCGTTGGATGCTGAGAAAGCATTCCATAGAGTCTCCTGGCACGCCATATATTATTCTCTTAAAAAGCTTGGGGTAGGGGACCCTTTTATAGCCAAAATCATGGCCCTGTATCGCAATCCTTCAGCTAGGCTGAAGATAAATGGAATATTATCATCACCTTTCATAATCACCAATGGAACAAGGCAGGGATGTCTCTGTCCCTCTCTTATACATCCTAGTGATGAGCACCTGCTCTCATCAATTCACGATAACCCATATTAGGTGATTGAGGTGGAGGCACGAGTACAAGTGCTCTGCATTTGCTGATGAATGATGTCCTAGTATATATCACTCAACCACATATATCCATCACTGCTGTTATGGCTGAAATAGATCACTTTGGTACATGGTCAAATTTTAAAATGAATGCAGCGAAGTCTGAGGCCCTCGATGTTTCCCTCCCCAAATCCATACAGGATTCTATCCAGTCCAACTTTCCCTTTGCCTGGCCCTCACAGGGTATCAAATACTTAGGAATTCGTATTCATAGAGACATCTCCCGTCAATTTTGTCTTACTTTTGGGCCCTTTATTGAACAACTCCATAGAGATCTTACTTCTTGGACGGTGAAGGATTTTTCCTGGTTCGGCAGAATATACTAAAAATGAACGTTCTACCTAAACTCTTATACCTCTTCCAAACCATTCCCGTGGTAATTCCCTCAAATTTTTGGAAAGACTACGCAGTAGCTTTTGCAGATTTATCTGGGCAAGTGGGCGTCCACGCATTCGGGGAGACGTTCTGATCAGATACAAACAAAAGGGTGGCCTTAGCCTTCCGGATTGTAAAAGGTATTACATGGCAGCAGTACACGGTAGAATCCTCGACTTCTTCCATCATTCGGAGGGGAAATTGTGGGTCAAAATAGCTCAATCCATTTGTCCTAAAGCTCTTACCACTCTTCCATAGTGCGCCCATTTAATTGTCCCCTCTCTTGGCCTCGTGTCATATAGTACTTATGCCACTGCTTTGCCTTTGAGATCCCCAAAAAAAAAGATTATCCTCAATCGACCCCAGGGCCCCTTGCTCCCGATTTAAGATAATCCAGATTTTCCACCAGGACTATCTGCAAATAGATTTCTCAGTTCAAATAAATCCCATCCGATATTATTTTCTCATGTCATCTTCAATACTTCGCTGCTCCCCCTCAATGACTTGTTACAGGGAAGAGCTACTTCCCGAAGGCAAATTTTGAATATAGCCAGTTACAACACTTCTATTCAACTGTGAAGAAGCGCACACATCTTCATAGAGATCTCACAAACTTTGAAAAATTGAGCCTATTATTGTCACCCCCTACACACTCCATCTCCCTACTGTATAATCTCCTCATTGCCCAGGTAACTGACAATAGGCCAGGATTCTGCGGTGCATGGGAAAGGGAACTGGGGAAGTCCTTCTCTGACTCACTATGAGATAAATGTTTCTTCCTAACACATAAAACCTCAATAGGGTCCAAAGCTCAGGAAACCTCCTTCAAAATTATCTCTAGATGGTACCGGGTACCAGCAGTCCTTCATAGATGGTATCCAGTGGTCTCAGATAGATGTTGGAGATGTGGGGAGGGGGAAGGGACAATGTCACACATATGGTGGGCATACCCTATAATAAATGCATTTTGGGCAAAGGTGGTTCTCATGATTGAGAAAATAACTGGTTTGACTATCCCTAAATACGCCAGAAGCCCTCCTTTTATCAATGCTACCAATAAGTAAACGTAGTTAATAAAAGGTCATCAATAGGCTGCCTAATACAGGTGGCTAAGAATGTCATTCCACGACACTGGAAAAGCAGAGACCCACCCACTGTGGAGGAATGGTTTGCGCAGATCTCCCTCCTTAATAGGATGGAGCATCTGATTGCCATCTCACTGGCTGATGTTGATAGATACTGTGTGATTTTGAGGAATTGGATTGATTTGCAAAACTCTGACGCCTATCATCTAGCCCCCAACTAAAGTTATCCATGATGTCGGCACAACAATGATCATAATCGCACTCTATTGATTGGTGGTATGCCGTGGTCCGCTCCCTCTCTCTCTATCTTTCATATGGAAAAATACATGCTTGATCTGGATATTGATAGAAAACCCTCCCTGTACCCCCAATGTACTGTCGTTATGCATACATTTATAGTTATACTACCCCTTTTACTATGTATATTGTATTTTCTTGTACTTTTTCACAACTAAATAAAAAAAAAATTTAATTTGAAAAAAATAAATTGTAATTAGATCTACAGCCGGTGGCTACTCCGCTGACTAGCAGACACTGAAGCTTTGGAGCAGACCTCTGATTCCCAGGCTATAGTATGAGTAAACAGCTCTTCAGAGTCAACCATCTGTGTTACCCCAAGCCATAGTGTATGTAGTTTCTTACGGTTAAAAGGGGGGGGAAGACTCAACCCACCTGTAATTGACGATGCCAACGTCACGTAAAACACAGCAAGGGGACTCCAAAAAGAGTCTCCATTTTTTCAAAAAATTTGGGGCACAGACACCACTTAAGTGGCATCAATTGCCCCAGAGTTGCTTAAAACGGTTGGTGAGGTGATTTTAACAAATCCTCAAGCTTTTACTCTCCCCAGGATGACACGGGTAGAAAAGTCCTTGCGGATCCATGATTTGTTCATCTTTATGAACGTGAGCCTGTCTACATTGTCAGTGGACAGCCGCGTGCGCTTATCTGTAAGCACACCACCAGCAGCGCTGAACACACGTTCAGAGAGAACGCTGGCTGCGGGGCATGACAAGATCTCCAAGGCGTAAGTAGCGAGCTCCGGCCATTTATCCAGATTGGAAGCCCAAAAAGAGCAAGGGTCCAGTGACACAGTCATGGCTTCGATGTTCAGTTGGAGATACTCCTGTACCATCGTCTCTAGGCGTTGACTATGTGTCTGACTTCTTGTCTCCTGCGGCCTTGCAAAGGATGGGCTAAAAGTGGTGGAAGGATTCCGCAAAATTGCTGTTAACACCAGCAGATACTGTGTTTCTGTTACGGTTTGAGTGCTGAAGACTCGACAGTCCCATGGTTGGCAAGTTACAACTGTGAGATTCACTACGTGCACCACTAGTGTTTTGCGGAAAAGCACATGTAAGATTCTGCAACAGTCTCTGCTGATACTCCTGCATGCGTGAATCCCTTTCTATAGCAGGAATTATTTTGGCAAATTTACTTTTGTACCAGGGATCTAAGAGTGTGGCTACCCAGTAGTAAGGATTATTTCGAATTCTGACAATTCGAGGGTCATGTTGCAGGTAGTGCAGCAAGAAGGCACTCATGTGTCTTGCGCATCCAGGAGCACCAAGTCCCTGTTGTGTTGGTGGCGAGGTACGAATCATGCTTCCTTCCTCTGCCCTCTCCCGCCAACCTCGCACAACAGAAATGTGATCAAGGTCTCCGTCATCTGATGAGTCTTCCATGCCCATCGCCAGTTCGTCCTCCACTTCTTCCTGGGCTCCTGCACCTTCCTCACTAGTTTGGCTGCTACCATGCGCCCTGGTTAATCCCTCTTCCCCACCCTCCCATGCCTGCCGCCTTGGTGCTGCCGACCGTCTGGACCTTGCAGATGTTAGCCCTTCCGCATACAACTCCTCATCCTCTACTTCCTCCACCTCCTCTTGTTCCACCACCTGACTCCGAATTCACTTTAACATGTGCTCCAGCATGTAAATCACTGGAATAGTCATACTGATAATGGCATCGTCAGCACTAAACATCTTCGTGGCCATTTCAAAACTGTGCAGAAGGGTGCATAGGTCCCTGATCTGAGACCACTCCTCCAGCATGATTTGCCCCACCTCTGGATCTCGTTGGCCCAGGCTATAAGAACGTATTGCACCAGGGCTTGTCGGTGCTGCCACAGTCGCTGCAACATGTGCAGAGTTGAATTCCACCGTGTTGGCACATCGCATTTTAGCCGGTGAAGTGGCAGGCCCAACGACTTCTGTAGAGATATAAGTCGCTGAGCTGCGGGATGCGAACGGCGGACGTGAGCACACAGCAACCGTGCCCTCTGCAGAAGGCCATGTAGTCCGGGATAGTGGCCTAAAAATTGCTGGACAACCAGGTTCAACACGTGAGCAGGATCCCTTCTGCGCAGTTAAGAAAGCTGGTGGCGTGACCTGACAGGCTTTGGGTGCAGGTGGAGGACTCAGAGGAGGTTGAGGAGGCATAATCAGTGGAGGAACTTCGAGATAAAGAGGATTGACGCACAACTCGTGGGGACGGCAAGACTTGGACAGCAGCCCCTTGTCCTGCTGTCACCATAGTTACCCAGTGCCCAGTCAGCGACATGTAACGCCCCTGTCCATGCCTACTCGTCCAAGTGTCTGTGGTGAAATGCACCCTGTCACACACTGAGTTTCTCAAAGAAGCGGTGATGTTGTGTGCGACATGCTGGTGGAGCGCAGGCACACCTTTCTTTGAGAAGTAGTGCCGACTGGGCATCTGGTACTGGGGCACTGCGACGGACATAAGGTCGCGAAAATCCTGTGTCCACCAGGCGGAAAGGCAGCATTTCTGTAGCCAAGAGATTGCAGATGGTGAAATTCAACCTCTTAGCTTTCTCATGGCTAGGAGGAAATGGTCTTTTACTTGTCCACATCTGAGGGACCGAGGGCTGGCTGTTGTGCTTAGACAGGGTTGAGTAGGGTGTCCCCGGACAACTGATGGCCTGTGAGGAAGATGCAGGCGCAAAACTTAGGTTGCCTTGATCCAAAGGTGGTGGTCTCGATGTCGGAGAGCACTCAACACCAGCTGGTGTTTCCACTTCCAAATGAAATGATGACCTGCCAATCAGACTGGCTGTTGCGGGTAAAGAGGTGCCAGGTCTGAGTCTCAAAACAGGTCTGACTGCTGTCCCCCCAGTCACAGAGGATGAAGAGGCCGCGGATGCACAAGATGGGGCAGACGGTGGTTGGCCCGGCCCACTAGGCTGCATTGTAGCACAGTGAGCTTGCCACTGCAACTTATGCTTCATATCCTTGTGACGGTTCATGCATGAAGTACTCAAACTATGGATTTTTTGGCCTCTACTTAGCTTTTGGTCACAAATGTTACAGATAACACGAGTTGGGTCATCCTTATCGATCTGAAAAAATGCCCAGGCTATGCAAGGCTTAGAACCCATGCGACCTGAAGAGCCACGACTTGTGGTCAGAGGCAGAGTTGTGGTTGAGGATGCAGTTGGTGACGTGCTTCCATTACTACGCCTCTGTCCAGGAAGGCGCAACCTGACCTCATCGTCACTAGAATCCTCCTCCACCTTCTCTGCTGACCTCATCGACTGCTGACTGTGGGTTGACAGTAAGTGGGATCTGCAACCTCGTCATCATCACCCTGTGTGTTCTCACACCCTTCGTCCTCAGAGCCAACCTCTTCCTGCCCTCACAAAAAACTCAAGTTGTCGCTCAAATCAGGTATTTGAGTCTCATCATCGTCTTCCTCATTGTCTCCACCAACAGGAGTTATAGTTTGAGAACGAGGGTCTACATTATGCTCAGAAACTTCTTCATCTGGTCCTGGATCCGACTCATAAACATTCTGGGCATCAGTGCAGATCATTTCCTCATCTGGATTCACAGAAGCTCTGGAGACGACCTCTGATTCCCAGGCTATAGTATGAGTAAACTGCTCTGCAGACTCAACCATCTGTTCTACCCCATACTCAGATGGGCAGCTGGAGACTTGGGAGCTGTGAGGAAGCAAGTGCGATTGGGGTGACACCTCTGAGGACTGGAGTATTTGTGATGTTGAAGTTGAGGTGGAGGAGAGCCGACTTAAAGGATCACTTGATATCTGTTGAAGCACCTGCTGTTTTTGTGCCTCATCTGGAATTTGTAGCGATGGGCGTGGCCGTAAGAAAGGGATCGTATCACATTGTCCACTAAAAGAAGTAGACATCTTAGTTTGGCTGGAAGATGGTTTTTCTTCTGCAGATGTTACTGTTGCTTTAACACCTACCCCATGGACACAACCTTTTTTTCCCTTCCCAACACGCCTATTCCCTTTTCCACCAGCAGCAGGCCTTTTGCCACTCATTTTTGGTGGTTAACTAATTGACAACTCTGGAGTTGTTTGCACAAAAAACGATGGATGGAAACCGAGCAGAGCTGAGTGGCCAATTTGTGGTACTAACCCAAAAGGATTGGCTGGGTTAGAAGCAGTAAAACAATTTTATTAGATACACAGGTGGTGGAGCTTAGTATAGATGGCCTAATAGAATGAGTACCACACACTGCTACTATGCCCAAAACTATTGTCCAGGCAAGATGCAGCTAAAAATTCGTATTTATTTGAATGCTGGTGGAGCTTAGTATAGATGGCCTAATAGAATGAGTACCACACACTGCTACTATACCCAAAATTATTGTCCAGGCAAGATGCACCTAAAAATTCGTATTTATTTGTACGCTGGTGGAGCTTAGTATAGATGGCTTAATAGAATGAGTACCACACACTGCTACTATGCCCAAAATTATTGTCCAGGCAAGATGCACCTAAAAATTGTATTTATTTGAACGCTGGTGGAGCTTAGTATAGATGGCCTAATAGAATGAGTACCACACACTGCTACTATGCCCAAAATTATTGTCCAGGCAAGATGCAGCTAAAAATTATATTTATTTGAACGCTGGTGGAGCTTAGTATAGATGGCCTAATAGAATGAGTACCACACACTGCTACTATGCCCAAAATTATTGTCCAGGCAAGATGCACCTAAAAATTCGTATTTATTTGTACGCTGGTGGAGCTTAGTATAGATGGCTTAATAGAATGAGTACCACACACTGCTACTATGCCCAAAATTATTGTCCAGGCAAGATGCAGCTAAAAATTCGTATTTATTTGAACGCTGGTGGAGCTTAGTATAGATGGCCTAATAGAATGAGTACCACACACTGCTACTATGCCCAAAATTATTGTCCAGGCAAGATGCAGCTAAAAATTCGTATTTATTTGAACGCTGGTGGAGCTTAGTATAGATGGCCTAATAGAATGAGTACCACACACTGCTACTATGCCCAAAATTATTGTCCAGGCAAGATGCAGATAAAAATTATTAGTAATTTCAACGCTGGTGGAGCTTAGTATAGATGGCCTAATAGAATGAGTACCACACACTGCTACTATGCCCAAAATTAATGTCCAGGCAAGATGCAGCTAAAAATTTGTAGTTATTTGAACGCTGGTTGAGATTAGTATAGATGGCCTAATAGAATGAGTACCACACACTGCTACTATGTCCAAAATTATTGTCCAGGCAAGATGCAGATAAAAATTCGTAGTTATTTGAACGCTGGTGGAGCTGGCAAAGAGTGATAGGAACTGATGTAACCTAGCCCTCAAAAGGGCTGCAATTACAAATAGTCACTACTCCCAAGTTGACCTATCTGTCTATTTAAGACGAGCACAGACCTGCCTGCTAAAAGTGCTAGGAACTGCTGTAACCTAGCCCTCAAAAGTCAAAAGGGCTGCAATTACAAACTAGTCCCACTCCTACTCCCTAAACCTTTCTGTCGATTTCTGTGAAATTTCACTTCTAATTTGCTGGTGCACAATATAGCGCTCACAGCAGCAGCAGTGCCGTCTAACACTCTGCTGCAGCAGTGAGAAAATGGTGGCAACAGGGAAAATGGCTGGGTCTTATAGGGCAAGGACATGTGACATACACAGCCAATGACACATGCCCTTGCTTGTTCGAAAAAAAAGCACTTCGCTCCGTGTGAGCGCTGCTGATAGGCTGACAGACTGCACCTCCCACTGGAAATGCGGGAAAGAGAAAAAAAATGGAGATCTTCATTATTTCTGCAGAGATCCATCCCATGCCCCTCCCCCGCCCTGCTGTACACTCAAACTGTGTATTAACAGTGATTCTCAGCATTACTGTGAAAAAATCCAGTTACGATTTTGATGCACGAACAATTATCGAACATAACCTCGAACAGCCGGATTTTTTCAAAATTGTTCGGGTGTTGTGAATGTTTTAGAAATGAATTCTGAGCAGAAGCTCCCTCTGGTGGTTACAAACAGTACTGAACATTCAATGAGGATTGACAATCAGGAGTTACGGACTGGTCTGATATAAGGGAGGTTCCCTCCCATCATGGTTGCCGGTGATCAATTGTTCTTGTCTCAACTGTGGTTCCTGGTTCACTTGGAAGCTTGCTGAGTCTTGCCTCTTCTTCTGCTTTCAGATAAGATATTTTTGTTTTTGTTTTTGTGCTTACCATTTGCATATTTCTCTGCATTTCTGTGAGGTTAGCCAGGTCCCCCCCGGGGGCTTGGGCTCCTCTCAGTTCCGCTGGAGCCACTGTTTTGTTCATTTGCCTTTTCCAGTTTTTTCAGTGGCTGCGGCTTAGTTTTCTTACACCAGAGAACTGATTTAGGTGGTAGAGGTCGTGTGATCTCAGGTGTTTTTGCAATCAGTAGCGTTGGCATTTTTTAGGGTTTTTTTTGGATTGCAGTGAGTATCCTTTCTATCCTTTTCTGTCTAGGCAGATTGGGCCTCAGCGTTTGCTCATACTATTTTCTGTCTGTGTCTGTATTTCCTCTTGTCTAACCGCCATTACATGTTTGGGGGCTTCCTATGTTCTTTGGGGATCTGCTCCAGGGCAGATAGCTTTCCTCTTTCTATCTTTAGGTGTAGTTAATCTCTCAGGCTGTGAAGAGGCGTCTAGGACCAACGTTGTTGTGAATGTGTTAGAAATGAATTCTGAGCAGAAGCTCCCTCTGGTGGTTACAAACAGTACTGAACCATTCAATGAGGATTGGCAATCAGGAGTTACAGACTGGTCTTATATAAGGGAGGTTCCCTCCCATCATGGTTGCCGGTGATCAATTGTTCTTGTCTCAACTGTGGTTCCTGGTTCACTTGGAAGCTTGTTGAGTCTTGCCTCTTCTCCTGCTCTCAGATAAGATATTTTCTGTTTTTATTTTTTGTGCTTGCTTTTTGCATTGTTCCCTGCACTTCTGTGGAGGTCAGCCAGGTCCCCTCCGGGGGCTTGTGCTCCTCTCAGTTTATCTGAGCCACTGTTATTTGTTCATTTGCCTTTTCCAGTTTTTTCAGTGGCTACGGCTTAGTTTTGTTACACCAGAGAACTAATTTAGGTGGTAGAAGTCGTGTGATCTCAGGTGTTTTTGCAATTAGTAGAGTTGGTATTTTTTTAGGGTTGTTTGGATTGCAGTAAGTGTCCTTCCTATCCTTTTTCTTTCTAGGCAGATTGGGCCCCAACGTTTGCTCTTACTATTTTCTGTCTGTGTCTGTATTTCCTCTTGTCTAACCACCATTACATGTTTGGGGGCTTCCTATGTTCTTTGGGGATCTGCTCTGGGGCAGATAGCTTTCCTCTTTCTATCTTTAGGTGTAGTTAACCTCTCAGGCTGTGACGAGGCGTCTAGGACCAACGTAGGAACGCTCCACGGCTGCCTTTAGTTGTGGTGGTTAGTCAGGGTACTGCAATCCAGTAGATTCCAACCTCTCTGGTTTATTGCCATTTTTGCCTGCTCTCCTCAGCTACCACATCATAACAGTATCACCAGCCAAACTGAAAATTATATGGTACTCAACAGAAGGGAAAAATAGTAAAAGGAAAAAGAAAAAGGGAAGTTGTCAGAATTTTTTTTTTTCTCTGTTTGTTGCATTTTTTCCCTCTTTTTCTCTGGGTGCTGAGGAGGATTTTTTTTTCTCTCAATGGAGTTTGCACAGTTGTCTGGCCGTGTGGATCAGCTTGCCACTGAAGTTCGGAGTATTGCTACCTATCTTGCAGGGTTGCCGGTTGTGGAACCTAGGATCCCCATGCCAGATTTATTTTTGGGGGATCGAGCTAAATTTCTGAATTTCAAAAATAACTGTAAGTTGTTTTTTGCCTTAAAACCTAAGTCCTCAGGGAACGCAGCACAGCAGGTTCAAATTGTCATCTCTCTCCTGCACGGCGATCCTCAGGATTGGGCTTTTTCCCTGACACCTGGGGACCCTGTTTTGAGTAATGTTGATGCATTTTTTCTGGCTCTGGGGATATTGTACGATGAACCTAATGTCACTGATCAAGCTGAAAAAACCTTGTTGGCATTAAATCAGGAGCTTGAGGACGCTGAGTTGTACTGTCAGAAATTCCGAAAGTGGGCAGTCTTGACCAAATGGAATGACGATGCTTTGGCAGCCCTTTTTCGGAAGGGTCTGTCAGAGAATGTAAAAGATGTTATGGTGGGTTTCCCTGCTCCCTCTGGTCTCAATGATTCTATGTCATTAGCGATTCAAATTGACAGACGTTTGCGTGAGCGTAGAGGTATGCGTGGAATAGTGTTGCCTTGTGAACCAGCTTCTGAACCCATGCAGTGTGATAGAGTGGCTTCTGGGGCACAGCGTCATGAGTTTCGAAAGCGCAATGGGTTATGTTTCTACTGTGGTGATGCCTCTCATGCTATTTCAGTCTGCCCTAAGCGGGGAAGACGTTTTGCACGCTCAGTTGTCTTGGGTAGTGTTCAGACTAAATTTCTGTTGACTGTTACCCTGATTTGCTCCCTGTCCACATTTTCTGCTCAGGCTTTTGTTGATTCGGGAGCAGCTATTAACCTGATGGATTTTGATTTTGCTAAACGTTGTGGCTGAGAATAAACCCCAGTTTTCTACTCAGGTGATAATGAGGGTTGAACCTGATCATCAGGAGAGTTGCAAATTTTTGGTACTGTATAATCTGCATGACATTATTGTACTAGGTTTCCCTTGGTTACAGTCTCATAATCCTGTTTTGGATTGGAAATCTGTGTCTGTAACCAGTTGGGGCTGCCAATGTGTTAATGCCAACACTCCTTTTTTTTCTGCCTCGCCCCAGTCTCAGGATGTTCCTGACTTTTTGACTGATTTTTCTGATGTGTTTAGCGAAAGCAAATCTGCATCCTTGCCCCCCATAGGAGCTATGACTGCGCTATTGAATTAGTGCCTGGTAGTAAATTCCCTAAAGGTCGCCTTTTTAACTTGTCTGTACCTGAACATGACGCTATGCGGTCTTATATCAAGGAGTCATTGGAGAAGGGTCATATCAGACCATCCTCTTCACCCTTGGGTGCCGGTTTTTTCTTTGTGGCCAAAAAGGATGGTTCATTAAGGCCGTGTATTGATTATCGTCTCTTGAACAATATTACTGTGAAATATCAATATCCGTTACCCTTGATTTCTGATCTGTTTTCCAGGGTGAAAAGTGCTACTTGGTTTACCAAGCTTGACCTCAGGGGGGCGTATAACCTTATTCGCATTAAGCACGGGGATGAATGGAAGACGGCATTTAATACCCCTGAAGGGCATTTTGAGTACCTTAGTGATGCCCTTTGGGCTCACTAATGCTCCATCCGTCTTCCAGTCCTTCATGAATGACATTTTCAGGGATTTTGTGGATACATTTCTGATTGTTTATTTGGATGATATCTTGATTTTTTCCAATGACTGGGACTCTCATGTGAAACATGTTCGGACTGTGTTCCAGATTTTGAGAGAGAATGCTCTGTATGTGAAGGGATCAAAGTGTCTTTTTGGCGTACAGAGGATCTCATTTCTGGGATTCATTTTGTCTCCATCTGTTATTGAAATGGACCCGGTCAAGGTTCAGGCCATCTGTGATTGGGTCCAACCTACTTCATTAAAGGCTCTTCAGAGATTCTTGGGTTTTGCCAATTTTTATCGTAAATTTATTGGTAATTTCTCTGTTATTGTTAAACCATTGACTGATTTGACCAAAAAGGGTTCTGATGTGGTGAACTGACCTCCTGAGGCAGTCTCTGCGTTTCAGGAACTTAAGCAGAGATTCACTTCTGCTCCTGTTCTACGGCAGCCTGATGTTTCTCTGCCATTTCAGGTGGAGGTTGATGCCTCTGAAATTGGGGCAGGTGCCGTTTTGTCCCAAAGAGATCCTGAGACCTCTAAAAGTAACCCTTGTGCCTTTTTCTCTCAAAATTTTTCTCCAACTGAACGTAATTATGATGTGGGTAATCGGGAGTTATTGGCCATGAAGTGGGCTTTTGAAGAGTGGAGACATTGGCTGGAGGGAGCCAAACATCAGGTGGTGGTCCTCACGGACCATAAGAATCTGGTTTATCTGGAATCAGCCAAGCGACTTAATCCTAGACAGGCCAGGTGGGCCTTGTTTTTCACACGTTTTAATTTTGTGGTTTCCTTTCTTCCTGGCACTAAGAATGTTAAGGCGGATGCCCTCTCGAGGAGTTTCCTTGCAGACTCTCCTGAGTTATCTGATCCTGCTGTTATTTTGAAGGAGGGTGTAGTTCTTTCCGCCATCTCGCCCAATTTGAGACTGGCTCTGGAAGGGTGTCAGGAGGATAAACCCGAGCGCTGCCCTATTGGGAAATTGTTTGTCCCAGACCGGTGGAAAAAGAGTGTGATGTCTGAGATTCATTGTTCCGCGTTGGCCGGTCATCCCGGAATTTTTGGTACCAGAAACTTGATGAGTCGGTCCTTTTGGTGGCCTACTTTGTCTCGTGACGTCAGGGAATTTGTGCAGTCCTGTGGGACTTGCTCTCGCTCCAAGCCTTGCTCTCGCTCTAGTGGTTTGTTGATGCCATTGCCTGTGCCCAAGAGACCATGGACCCATATCTCTATGGATTTTATTTCCGACCTCCCTGTTTCTCAGAGAATGACCGTTATCTGGGTGATTTGTGATAGGTTTTCCAAGATGATACATCTTGTGCCATTACCTAAGTTGCCTTCCTCCTCCGAATTGGTGCCTTTGTTCCTTCAGCACGTGGTTCGGTTACACGGCATTCCTGAGAACATTGTGTCTGACAGAGGAGTCCAGTTTGTTTCCAGATTTTGGAGGACTTTTTGTTCTAAACTTGGTGTTCAATTGTCTTTCTCCTCTGCTTTTCATCCTCAGACCAATGGACAAACTGAGAGAACAAACCAGACATTGGAGACTTATCTGAGATGCTTTGTGTCTGCTGATCAAGATGACTGGGTCTCTTTTTGCCTTTGGCTGAGTTTGCTCTTAATAATAGGGCTAGCTCTGCCACTTTGATGTCTCCATTTTTCTGCAATTTTGGGTTTCACCCTCATTTTCTTCGGGACAGACGGAGTGTGTAAGGTTTCTGTGTACATGTTCCTGAAACTCAGTTTGTTCGTCAGCCATTTTACTTTCTGTCTTGCTGCAGCTATCTTGCCCTCAGTCAAATGGAGTTTCCAGCTTGCATGTTCCCGCCCTGATTCTCTCCTTTGCTTCTTAAGCAGCCACAGCTGAGCAATCAGTGCTTCAGAATCTAGCCTGCAGTGAACCTGTGACCTGACTCCTAAAGCCTTGGACCTGTACTCCAGCTATTCCTACTGAGGAACTCTGAAGCACTTGTGGACTCTGAACCCTGCTCTTTGAAAGACCCACGTTTGCATGGACTTACGGTAACAGAGAAGAAGATCCTGAACCTGTTGTGGAGAGTGATTGCTGAGCTTAGATTACTCTGGCCTGCTGTGTCTCCTGCTTCTGTGTCTGCAAACTGTGTGACTATTTTTGCCAACTTGTATGAAGAATACAAGACTTTCTATATCAAACCTGTGTCTCATGTATTTTCATCACACCCAAGCACAAGACGCTATATGAACTGTACTACATACATTACAAGATTCTGAAGCCAAATGTTAGTGTCTGCTGGGTCTGGAAAGGCTGTGTCTGCTGTAACTGTGGATATCGGATGTCCGGTTGTACTTTCTGTGATGACAGTGGTTGTGACTTCTCACAACCATTCCAGGTGAGCAATTCCCTTAAGTGTTTTTTTTTCTGCAGTGTTACCACAGGTAAACACTATTGTTTTTTTTTTTTCTTTCTCTTCTTTTTTGTCTGCTGTAACTGTGGATATCAGATGTCCGGGTGAACTTTCTGTGATGATAGTGGTTGTGACTTCTCACAACCATTCCAGGTGAGCAGTTCCCTTAATTTTTTTTTCTCTCTGCAGTGTTACCACAGGTAAACACTATTGTTTTTTTTTTCTCCTCTCCTCTTCTTCCAGTACTCCTGTCTTAAAAGATCTGGAAAATGGAGGCCCGCATAAAGGAACTTTGCGGAGTGACTGATAATATCCTTGCAGATTTGCAGAATATAAAGACCCGTTTTTCAAGCCTACAGGACCTCACTAATCACAATTTGCAAGTGTTTGGACAGACTGCCCAGGATTTGCGAGCCAGGATTGAGGTTCTAGAGGAGCGAGTCCAGACTCCTGCCGTAGCCCCGAGTTCTGGGATTCCCAAGTTGCCCCCTTTTCGTTTTGGCGGTGAACGTGAGAAATTCAGGGGATTTATTAATCAATGCAATCTTTTTTTTTCTGCACATGCTTCACAATTTCCCACTGAACGATCTAAGGTGCTTACTATAATTATGTTGCTTACCAACAAGGCTTTGATGTGGGCAAACCCTCTGATTGAGACTGAGGATGATTGTTTGAATCACCTTGATGCTTTTATTTCAGCCATGGGGCAGGTGTTTGATGACCCCAATCGAGGTGCAACAGCTGAAGCAGCCATGTTAGCTTTGCGCCAAGGTAAGCACTCGGTAGCTGAATATGCCTTGGATTTCAGGAGATGGGCCCTTGATACCACCTGGGACAGTTCCGCCAAAAAATCTATTTTTCGAAAGGGGTTATCTCCACTGATTAAGGATGAACTTGCTCGTGCCGACCCTCCCACTGCGTTAGGTGACTTTATTAACTACTGCATCCGTATTGATACTCGTCTGACTGAACGCAGGCAAGAGAGATGGTTCGAAAGCAATCGCACTAACCTTTTCCTACCTTCCTCTCCAGCTAAGGAACCTTTGAGTAGGATTACACGGGAACCTGAACCTGAACCCATGCAGGTAGACTCTTTACAACGACGGGTTAGTGATGCACGCAAGGAACATCGTTTTAAGGAGAATCTATGTTTCTATTGTGGTAAGTCAGGGCACTTCATTATAAACTGCCCCAGCCGTTCTCGTAAGACTACTGCAGCACTCATTCATTGTGAGTGTTGCGAGAGGGGATCTGTCAGGTCCGAGCCTCAGGCTCCAGAGAGATCTGCAGCAACAGATCTTGATTTCTCGGACTTAAACTCCGTTACCTCTGAGGACGTTGACTGTGTAAACGCTGCCATTTTTCAAGTTTCCTCAGCGGTGTCCCAGCTGAGTTGTAAGAAAAACAATTCTCATTGCTTTCTTTCCATCAAACTCTGGGTTGACTCAGCTTGGGTGTCTAGCTCTGCTATGATCGACTCAGGGGCAAGTGGAAATTTTATGGATGTCTCCTTTGCTCTGAAACAGGGGATACGTTCAGTGAAGAAGGCTACTCCAGTACAGATGGAAACTGTGGATGGCTCCCTGCTGACCTCTGGACCAGTGGATCAGGAAACAGAGCCTTTGAGGGTTCTTATGGGTAAAGATCATCAAGAGAAACTGTCCTTTATGCTTATCTCTTCTCCCCACTTTCCCATTATTCTAGGGCTACCATGGCTGCAGGCTCAGAATCCTACCATTAACTGGGAGACCAAGGAATTACACTTTCCAGAGAAACAGATGAGTCCAAAAGTTTCAGCTTGCTCTGTTCCTAAAGGAACCATGTCAGTCCCTGAACTACCAGCTGTATACCAGGACTATGTGGATTTATGTGACAAGAAGAACGCTGACCAGCTTCCTCCTCACCGTCCATATGATTGTCCAATTGAATTATTGCCTGGAGCAGAGATACCTTTTGGTAAGATCTACCCCTGGCGGGGCCCGAGCTAAAGGCTTTAAAGGATTACATAGACGAAAATCTAGCCAAGGGCTTCATACGCCCCTCTTCATCTCCTGCAGGTGCACCCATCTTCTTTGTAAAGAAGAAAGATGGATCTCTGAGACCATGCGTAGACTATAGGGAACTCAATAAGGTTACTATTAGAAACCGTTATCCATTGCCTTTAATCCCTGAGTTATTGGAGAGAGTGCGACATGCCAAAATTTTCTCTAAACTAGATCTTCGTGGGGCCTATAACTTAGTCCGTATTAGACCTGGGGATGAATGGAAGACTGCATTCAGGTCACGCTATGGACACTTTGAATATCTAGTTATGCCTTTTGGTCTGAGTACCGCCCCAGCCACTTTCCAACACTTGGTGAATGACATCTTCAGGGATCTCCTAGATACATTCGTGGTAATTTATTTGGATGATATTCTAATTTTTTCTAACTCCACAGAGGAACATCATGGACATGTGAGAATGGTCTTGGAACGTCTAAGACAAAATCATCTTTACATCAAACTTGAAAAGTGTGAATTCCATAGGACCGAAATTCAATTTCTGGGGTATGTACTGTCTACACAAGGAATTAGTATGGATGGAAGCAAAACCCAAGCCATCAAGGATTGGCCAAGTCCTAGAAATGTGAAGGAGGTACAGCGCTTCATCGGGTTTGCCAACTTCTATAGACGTTTCATTAGAAATTTCTCTGAGGTAGTGTCACCTATCACCCAACTTACCCGGAAAGAGTCTAGGTTCTCCTGGACTCCCCAAGCCCAGGAAGCATTTTCCCGTCTAAAAGATAAATTTACCACTGCACCTATCTAGTACATCCCAACCCCGAGCTTGCCTTCATAATAGAGGTGGATGCTTCAGACTGTGCCGTTGGAGCTATACTCTCTCAGAGAACAGGTGAGAAGAATGTCTTGCATCCCTGTGCCTTCTTTTCCCAGCAGTTGTCTTCGGCTGAGAGGAACTACGATGTGGGCAATAGAGAGTTGTTGGCCATTATTGCCGCCTTCAAAGAATGGAGACACCTTCTTCAGGGAGCTGCACAGCAAATAGTCGTCCTGACAGACCATCGTAACCTTGAGTTTATCAGGTCGGCTAAGTGCCTGACTCCTCGCCAGGCTCGCTGGAATCTTTTCTTAAACCAATTTAATTTTATCATTTCTTATAGACCAGGATCGCGCAATGGAAAGGCTGATGCACTCTCTAGGATTTACTCAGCAGAGACACGTCCAATTACTCCTCCTAAGACTATTCTTCCTGACTCTAGATTCCTAGGAGTAATTCATAATCAAGACCTACTTAAGGACATCAAGGAAGCATACCATGCGGATTCCTTTTTGGCACAACCCCCAAGGGACGTAAGTCTTGTCTTTAAGAATGGTGTGTGGATTCAGGGACAACGCCTGTATATTCCTGAAACAGTCAGATTGAGAGTATTGCAACTCATTCACGATTCCAAGATAGCTGGGCATAGAGGAATTCTAAAGACACAGGAATTTCTTTCTCGTTTCTTTTGGTGGCCCACTTGCAGGAAGGATGTTTTAAACTATGTCACTTCATGTGAAGTCTGTGCAAGATGCAAAACACCTCGCTCCTCACCAACTGGTCTGTTACAGCCTCTTCCCACCCCGTCCCGCCCGTGGGGATCCATTTCTATGGACTTCATTGTGGAGTTACCAACCTCTCAAGGGAAGAACACCATTCTAGTGGTGGTTGACCGTCTAACAAAGGCAGCTCATTTTATCCCTTGTGTCGGCTTACCCACTGCAAAACAGACATCAGATTTGATGATTAAAGATGTGTTTCGCTTACATGGAGTACCGGATGAGGTTATTTCGGATCGAGGGGTGCAATTCACTTCTAGGTTTTGGCAAAATTTCTGTGCAGCATTGGACATTAAAGTAAACCTTTCTTCTGCTTTTCATCCCCAGACTAATGGACAGACCGAACGAACCAATCAAACCCTGGAGCAGTATCTCCGCTGCTTTATCTGCCACCTACAGGATGATTGGGTGGATCTACTTCCATTAGCTGAGTTTTCGTATAACAACTCTCAGAGTGCCTCCACTAAGCAGTCTCCTTTTTACTCTAATCTAGGTTATCATCCTAACATTCTACCACGATTTCCCATAGAAACGCCTTTACCAGCAGTGGCTGAAAGAATCACGTCTTTACAGAAGAATATGGATCTTCTAAAGGAGAATCTGGAATCGGCTCAGGAAAGGTACAAGAAAGCAGCAGATAAATTTCGTAAACCTGCACCAGCTTTCAAGGTAGGAGACTTGGTCTGGCTGTCAACCAGAAATCTTAAGTTAAGGATTCCATCGTCTAAGTTGGGACATAAGTACATTGGACCCTATAAAATCAGTAAAATTATAAGTGCCGTTGCTTGTCGTCTTCAACTGCCCAGAACTATGAGAATCCACCCTGTCTTTCATGTATCCCTACTAAAGGCTGCGACACCCAATACGTTTCCTGGACGTTCTTCTCCTTGCCCTGACCCAGTGCTAGTCGATGGTCAGGAAGAATTTGTGGTGGAAAGGATTTTAGATTCCAGATTGTATAGAAATCAGTTACAATATCTGATTAAATGGCAGGGCTACCCAGTGGAGGACAACTCATGGGAACCAGTCAATAACGTTTGCTTGCTTGCTCCGTCAGTTTCATCAGAGGTACCCACACAAGCCTGGTCTGAGGTCATCCGGAGGTTGTCCCTAAGGGGGGAGTAATGTAAGGTTCTGTGTACATGTTCCTGAAACTCAGTTTGTTCGTCAGCCATTTTACTTTCTGTCTTGCTGCAGCTATCTTGCCCTCAGTCAGAATGGAGTTTCCAGCTTGCATGTTCCCGCCCTGATTCTCTCCTTTGCTTCTTAAGCAGCCACAGCTGAGCAATCAGTGCTTCAGAATCTAGCCTGCAGTGAACCTGTGACCTGACTCCTAAAGCCTTGGACCCTGTACTCCAGCTATTCCTACTGAGGAACTCTGAAGCACTTGTGGACTCTGAACCCTGCTCTTTGAAAGACCCACGTTTGCATGGACTTACAGTAACAGAGAAGAAGATCCTGAACCTGTTGTGGAGAGTGATTGCTGAGCTTAGATTACTCTGGCCTGCTGTGTCTCCTGCTTCTGTGTCTGCAAACTGTGTGACTATTTTTGCCAACTTGTATGAAGGAATACAAGACTTTCTATATCAAACCTGTGTCTCATGTATTTTCATCGCACCCAAGCACAAGACGCTATATGAACTGTACTACATACATTACACGGAGGCTTCTGTCTGTCCGGGTGTTGACTCTGTTATGGAGCGTATGCAGCAGATTTGGGACCAGGTAGTGGAGAGGTTGTCCCTCTCTCAGGAGAAGGCCCAGCGGTTTGCCAACTGGCATAGGACTGATGGTCTAGGTTTAAAGTGGGGGACTTGGTCTGGTTGTCCTCAAGAAATATCCCTATGAGAGTTGCATCTCCTAAGTTTAAGCCTAGGTTCATTGGACCTTATAAGATCATGGAGATTCTTAATCCTGTTTCCTTTCGTTTACTTCTTCCAGGGACATTTAAGATCCATAACGTGTTACACAAGTCCTTATTGAAGAGGTTTGTCGAGCCAGTGGTTCCTATGGCTGTGCCTCCTGACCCTGTTTTGGTTGAGGGCAATCTGGAGTATGTGGTTGAGAAAATATTGGATTCTCATTTTTCTAGACGGAAACTCCAGTATTTGGTTAAGTGGAGAGGTTATGGTCAGGAGGACAATTCTTGGGTGTTTGCTTCGGACATCCATGCTAGGAGACTGATCCGTGCGTATCACCGAGCTCATCCTGACCGACCTGGTTGCACAAATGAGGGTTCAATGATCCCTCCTCAAGGGGGGGTACTGTTGTGAATGTTTTGGAAATGAATTCTGAGCAGAAGCTCCCTCTGGTGGTTACAAACAGTACTGAACCATTCAATGAGGATTGGCAATCAGGAGTCACAGACTGGCTTGATATAAGTGAGGTTCCCTCCCATCATGGTTGCCGGTGATCAATTGTTCTTGTCTCAACTGTAGTTCCTGGTTCAACTTGGAAGCTTGCTGAGTCTTGCCTCTTCTTCTGCTTTCAGATAAGATATTTTCTGTTTTTGTGCTTACCATTTGCATATTTCTCTGCATTTCTGTGAGGTTAGCCAGGTCCCCCTGTTATGTTTCGGTAGCTGAGGAGTGCAGGTAAAAAAGGCAATACACCAGAGCAGTTGGAATCTATGAGATTGCAGTACCCTGACTAACCACCACAACTAGAGGCAGCCGTGGAGCGTTCCTACGTTGGTCCTAGACGCCTCGTCACAGCCTGAGAAACTAACTACACCTAAAGATAGAAATAGGAAAGCTATCTGCCCCGGAGCAGAACCCCAAAGATAATAGAAAGCCCTCAAACATGTAATGGCGGTTAGACAAGAGGAAATACTGACACAGAAAGAAAATAGTATGAGCAAACGCTGGGGCCCAAACTATCTAAATAGAAAAGGATAGGAAGGGTACTTACTGCAATCCCAGAAAACCCTGAAAAGCACCAACTCTACTAATTTCAAAATCACCTGAGATCACACGACTAGTGTTGAGCATTCCGATACCGCAAGTATCGGGTATCGGCCGATATTCGCGTTATCGGAATTCCGATACTTAATTCCGATACTTTTTCAATATCGTATACCGGAATCGGAAGTTCCCATAATTCTTTGAGAGGCAATGTGATTTTAGTCAGCCAATGAGGAATCCTACGAAGTGTGGGCACATCCTGTAATGCTGCGGTCATCTTAACTAATGGCATGGCTGTGATTGGCTGCTGAAATGATGTCAGAATGCACTATAAAAGGCGCCGCCGCCATTTTAGCGTCACTGTGCTGTGAATTCAGATAGGGACAGAACGCTACTCTGCTGACTCTGAGGGACAGTTAGAGATTGCGATTTAGTGTACTGTGCTGTAGGCAGGCTAGCACCAACCGCTGTGTAAAGCTTCCTTTTGCCTGCAGTGTTGTTTTAACAGCTCTGCAAGGTGTGTGTGAGTGCAGGTGACGCTGCAGTTTGCTCTGCATCCAACGCTGTCTGTAGGCATCTGCACGTGTCACTCACAGACTCTTTTTTTTTTCTTCAGTGTAATTCTTGCAGCTCCATGCAATTTAACTATTAGTGTGACGCGCTTCCATCCGTATCCAATACATTGGTTGCAAACACTATAGAAGTAGACAAAGGAGTAGCCTTTCACAGATTGTGGACAGTTGTGTTTCAGTGTTCACTTCAGTCTGTGTTTTTTATTTTTGGAGTGCATATCACGCTCCAGTTACTTGTTCAAGCACTGCTGCTTGTACTCTGCTGAGCGTGTCTCAGTGGCTCATCCTTTTCATTTTTCTCCAATTGGTGCTTCTCCATTATATTTGAAAAAAATCTAATCTATTAGTGTGACGCGCTTCCATCCGTATCCAATACATTGGTTGCAAACACTATAGAAGTAGACAAAGGAGTAGCCTTTCACAGATTGTGGACAGTTGTGTTTCAGTGTTCACTTCAGTCTGTGTTTTTTATTTTTGGAGTGCATATCACGCTCCAGTTACTTGTTCAAGCACTGCTGCTTGTACTCTGCTGAGCGTGTCTCAGTGGCTCATCCTTTTCATTTTTCTCCAATTGGTGCTTCTCCATTATATTTGAAAAAAATCTAATCTATTAGTGTGACGCGCTTCCATCCGTATCCAATACATTGGTTGCAAACACTATAGAAGTAGACAAAGGAGTAGCCTTTCACAGATTGTGGACAGTTGTGTTTCAGTGTTCACTTCAGTCTGTGTTTTTTATTTTTGGAGTGCATATCACGCTCCAGTTACTTGTTCAAGCACTGCTGCTTGTACTCTGCTGAGCGTGTCTCAGTGGCTCATCCTTTTCATTTTTCTCCAATTGGTGCTTCTCCATTATATTTGAAAAAAATCTAATCTATTAGTGTGACGCGCTTCCATCCGTATACAATACATTGGTTGCAAACACTATAGAAGTAGACAAAGGAGTAGCCTTTCACAGATTGTGAATAGTTGTGTTTCAGTGTTCACTGCAGTCTGTGAGGTATTTTTTTTTTTTTTTTTTAAATGCAGATCACGCTCCATTTACTTCTTCAACCACCGCTGCGTGTACTCTGCTGAGTGTCTGTCACTGGCTCATCCTTGTCATTTTTCTAAAATTGGTGCTGCTTTATTCTATTTAAAATAATTCAAATCTATTACAGTGACGTGCTTCCATCCGTATACAATACATTGGTTGCAAACAATATAGAAGTACACAAACGGGCCTTTCACAGCTACTGAACATGGGTTTTTAATTTTTAACTAAAATATGTATTTTTTCAAATGACACAAATATAAGTAATGTTGAAGAGGAATACTCCTACATCCATTGTTTGCACAATATTACAGGTGTACATCATGTCCCTTAATCAACAATGTATTATTATATTTACTTGTATGCTTTTATTTAAAAGCCAAGAACACAGAAGGATAACCTTCGCACTGCAGCTGTTGTCAAAGTTCAACCCACATTATGCACTTCCAACATTGCAGCATTTGAGGCATGATGTGAGTTGGATTTGTCAAAGTTATGGAGTGAGAAGGTTCACCATCAGTACCCTATAGCATAAGTATGCTTTTGTGTTAGCATTTGTGTTAGACATGTGGATATCTGCCATAATATGTCACAATTATTTAGTTACAGATTTGTTACCAACACTAATCATTGAATGGTTTTAAATTTGACGTTTCACTTGTTTACAGCTTAGAAATAAGGGTGTAGCCTGATATCTATGTGTAGCACTAGCCACTTTAACATGTCATGTTTTTTTCAACATGTGTAGCTAGGTAGCAGTAATTTTTGCCGGACACACAGCAGGGGAACAGCAGGCGTTACTGAACCCCACAAACACATCATCGATTGTTTTGATCTGTGCATCCAACACTTCTGAGCCCAGGGTCAAGGAGGGTGTAGCCTGAGGCCTAGTATGAGATGTTTGAACTTTAATTTGAACTTTAATTTGGAGTTAGCAGCATTAATTTTTGTCAGACACGCAGCAGGGGAACAGCAGGCGTTACTGAACCCCACTATCACTATAGCTTGTGTATTGGTCTGTGGACACGACACTTCTGAGCAGCAACTGGCAGTGTTGTAGCCCAGGGAGTATAGCTCAGGTGGTAGAAAGATGAACATAACAGGAGACATGGAAAACGTTGCCAACCAGTTAGTTAATCTGAAACCGGACAGGCAAATTCAGGCGAGATCCATGCCTAGTTAATTTTCAGAAAAGTAAGCCGTTCTACATTATCGGAGGATAGTCGCATGCAACGGTCTGTTAGTACACCACCTGCAGCAGTAAAGACGCGCTCCGATAATACACTGGCAGCAGGGCAAGCCAGCACCTCCAATGCATACTGGCTAAGCTCTGGCCATGTATCCAGCTTAGAGACACAAAACTTGAATGGGGAAGAGCCATCTGGGAGTACACTGAGAGGGCAAGACATGTAGTCTGTCACCATCTTACGGAAATGTTGCCTCCTGCTGACTGGAGCCGTCTCGGATGGTGTAGACATTGGTGGCGCTGCCACAAAACTTCGACACATTTGGAACATACTGTTCTTGCCCTGTGCAGAGGCGCTGCTTGTGCTCCCTCTTGTTGCAGAGCTGTCTCCACTGCCTCGACGCACAGAGCTGCTTTGTAAAGCAGTAGCAGCAGCGCTCTCGGCTGGAATGGAGAACATTATGGATTGCACCAGTGTGTCTTGGTACTTCCGCATTTTACACTCCCGGTTCAACGGTGTGATGAGGCTTTGTAAGTTGTCCCGGTAGCGAGGGTCTAGGAGGGTGTACACCCAATAATCAGACGTGGTGTGAATGTGTTCGATGCGGCGGTCGTTTCTCAGCCACTGCAGCATGAAATCAACCATGTGCTGCAGACTCCCAACTGGCCAAGAAACGTTGTCCCCTGCAAGAGGCGTCATCTCTGCCTGCTGTGCATCACCCCACCCTTGGTCTACATACTGACTAGAGCATTGTCTACCTCCCTCTGGAGCGATGTCTTCCTCCTCCATTGACTCCTCCTCATCCTCCTCACAAAGTCCTTCAAATACATATAAATTTACAAAATTTAAAACTCAAAATTTAAAAACTTTGTATCATAATTCTGTAACATCAGTTTATGGAAACACAATAGCATTACAAAAGGATAGACAAAAATGTACATTATGTGCTTTGTAAATACATTAAAAGTTTGTAATGGTTATGAAAATATAGACAGCGACTCTGGAGGTTCAATTGTTGATACAGCATGGTACTTTGAAAGTCCTCCAGCCCTTTGTGAGGAACCACGTTGCGCTGACTGTCCAGAAGGTGATGGAATTTGTGACTCCTCATCCTCCACCTCTTCCAAAACCTCATGCCTTAGTGCTTGCAGTGTTTTTGAAGCAGGCAGATAAGGGGGACAGTCAGGCTGACTAGTGCATCATCTGCACTCGCCATCCGCGTTGACTCATCAAACGCACGCAAAACGTGGCAGAATATCCTTCATAGAGTTATTCGCCACTCATTACACTGGCAGTGGCTGCCCATTCATTATAGGATCCAATTCTAATTACTGGTTTCACCAACAAAGCTCTCCACAGCGCAGCACCCCCTACATCTCCTCCCTTATTTATATTTATCTCTCTCTCTCTTATTTATATTTATCGGCCTAACCGACTGCTGCACTCTGCAAACGACCTTCGACTAACCTCTGCACTAATCCGTACCTCCCACTCCCAACTCCAAGACTTCTCCCGGTGCCTTAATCTGTGAGTTTTGCTTGATGTTAGGATCACAAAGTATTTATTTTTCTGTTTAATTATCCATGCTACAATTTAGTTAGGAGGTGTCCACCTTTTTCCCAGTCACTAGATCTTGTAGGGATTACTCCCTCGCAACTATAGGTCTTCGTTCACACTAGATGAGGACTTTAGCGGGTCTGGTCGCAGGATCAGGTTCCCCGTTACATCGTAGGGATTCAGCTTAGTTGTATTGTAGGGACAGAATTCCCTTCTTTCCTTACTGGTTGTAGCAGATCATAACAATGGGTAGTGGTCCACGCATCGGTGGTCAGGTGGACCTTGCTACTGAGGGCTTTTAGTAGCGCATGTTTATTTTTCCTCAACATGCTTTTGCAGACCAGGGACGGCTTGCCTGCGAAATGAAATCGGCTTGGCACATTGTATTGTGGGACTGACAATGATATTCAGTTACGGAAACTGTCTGTCTCCACCAGCCTGAATCACAGCATTTCAAGGGACAGGAGTTTTGCAATGCCAGCATTCAGAGCCTGTGCTCGTGCATGGTTTGCGGAGTATGGCCGTCTTTTTATCCATGCCTGTGCTACCGATGGCTGTTTTGTGGCTGGGAGTGTTGAGGATGACAGGGAACTTGTGCTGTGTGTGGAATAACAGTTTGTCTCTGGACAACAGTGGCCGAGGTTCTTCCATGGCGATCCTGTGAGGAAGCAGAACCAGCTGTGTGTGAGCTCGATGAAGAGGCTTCAACACAACCTGAAGATGTAGGTGCTGCTGTAGGTTGGCCTACATCTCCAGTGTGTCTTTGTAACTCAACTACGTGCTTTGTCCGCACATGTTTCCACATATTTGTGGTATTGAGGTGACTGACACTTTTAGCTATTTTTAATTTTTGATTACACAGCTTGCATTTCACATAGCAAATATCATGTGCAAGTGTGTGAAAAAGGACCACGCAGTGCAAGTCCTGGGAGCGCACGTTTTGACTTTTGGAAGACAACTGCTCCGAACAGGTGCCAAACTGGAGGCTACAGGCAACCGAGTCTGCAGCCTAACTCTCCCTCCTGTTTGTACCGTTGGGGCAATGTCTTCCTCTATCTTCCTTCTATCACTAACCCCTTTCTCTAGGCCTCTCCCAGCTTTCAACCAAAGTACTGGTTCTCAGCCACAAAGCTAAACCACAGTGCAGCACCCCTCCTACATCTCCTCCCTCATTTCTATCTATCGGCCAACCGACTGCTGCGCTCTGCAAACGACTTTCGACTAACCTCTGCACTAATACGTACCTCCCACTCCCGACTCCAAGACTTCTCCCGCTCTACGCCAATCCTCTGGAATGCTGTACCCCAAGAAATTAGGACTATCCACAATTTGCATGGTTTCAGGCGCTCCCTCAAAACACATTTGTTCAGAGCGGCCTATCACATTCACTAATCAAAGTCATTCTATGTATTCTGTGTAACTGTGTGTGTGTCTCTAGCCCATTCACTATCTCCATCCCTCAGTCCCTTAAGATGGCTGGAACATCATTGTAAATGCACATTGTATATAAACACCTATACTTTGTATCTCCCCATCTCATTGTACATTGTAAGCGTCACGAGCAGGGGCGACTTATTTAGCTTAAATTATTGTATTGTTAACGTTGTTACTTATGACTTGTGTTCTGAAACTGCTAAACTGTAAAGCGCTGCGGATATGATGGCGCTATATAAAAATATTATTATATTCCTCTGAGCTGCTCCCACCACCTTCCTGTTCCTCATGCCATGTTGGGTCTTGGACCTCATCATCTCCACTACCCTCTTCCAACACCTGCTGTTGGGTTGTCTGGCCAGCACCATGCTCAACAGAAACTGGCACCTGGGTCTCATCATCATCAGATGCGTTCTGCGGGTGTGCTGACCATCGGCACTGTCTCACCCGCCTCTTCAGATTCAGAGAGACACAGCTGTTGCGCATCACTGCATACTCCCTCTTCAACATTACAGAATGCTGCTTGGCTGGGCCCCTGTTTGCAAGCCAATAGATTCTGAGAACAGAAGAAGACACTCAGCTGGCTCCT
>JARQOD010008055.1:0-37032 GCA_033576555.1 Oophaga sylvatica
AAAGGGTTAAAAAAGACACATAAAAATAATTTTAATGAAATAATTACACAAAGTTTTTGACCAAATTTATTATTCTGCCAATCCATCTGAATCCCTTGTTCTCCTGTAATAAAAAAAAGCAACAATATCCATACCTCTCCGCCGTTCAGTCAGGTCCATCACAAGGGTTAACTAGTTTACAACCGAGACCGGTGCTAATGCTACCGACCCGATTATAAACCACTGCAGAATGAATGAATTCATGTCTGCGTAGGCTCCCCGGCTGAGATGAACTCAGGAGCGTGGGAAAGTTTCTGAACTTTTTCCCATGCTATCGAGTTCACTTCAAGTCAGCCAGGGACTCTGCGCAGCCTCACTGACTACCGCTGATATATTTGTCTCAATGACTTGTGTGTGTGTGTGTGTGTATGTGTGTATATATATATATATATATATATATATATATATATGTGTGTGTGTGTGTGTATTCTATGTGTATACAGTACAGACCTAAAGTTTGGACACACCTCATTCATGTATTTTTTCTGTATTTTCATGACTGAAATTGTACATTCACACTGAAGGCAACAAATCTATGAATTAACACATGTGGAATTATATACTTAACAAAAAAGTGTGTAACAACTGAAAATATGTCTTATATTCTAGGTTCTTCAAAGTAGCCACCTTTTGCTCTGATGACTGCTTTGCACACTCTTGGCATTCTTGATGAGCTTCAAGAGGTAGTCACCGGAAATGGTTTTCACTTCACAGGTGTGCCCTGTCAGGTTTAATAAGTGGATTTCTGGCCTTATAAATGGGGTTGGGACCATCAGTTGTGTTGTGCAGAAGTCTGGTGGATACACAGCTGATAGTCCTACTGAATAGACTGTTAGAATGTGTATTATGGCAAGAAAAAAGCGGCCATCATTACTTTAATAAATGAAGGTCAGTCAGTCCGAAAAATTGGGAAAACTTTGAAAGTGTCCCCAAGTGCAGTTGCAAAAACCATCAAGCGCTACAAAGAAACTGGCTCACATGAGGACCGGCCCAGGAAAGGAAGACCAAGAGTCACCTCTGCTTCTGAGGATAAGTTTATCCGAGTCACCAGCCTCAGAAATCGCAGGTTAACAGCAGCTCAGATTAGAGACCAGGTCAATGCCACACAGAGTTCTAGCAGCAGACACATCTCTACAACAACTGTTAGGGCAGAGACACACTGCCGTATTTCACGTGCGAGAATCGCATTGTAAAACTGTCCTGGCTGTCGGCTCTCCTGACCTGAGCTTGACCTCTGCATAGTAATCCATCACGCTGTCTTGCTCAGGTCAGGAGAAGTGTCAGGCCAGTCCGTGCAGTGCGATGCGATTATCGCACGAGTTTTACGGCCGTGTGACTCCAGCCTTAAGAGGAGACTTTGTGCAGCAGGCCTTCATGGTAAAATACCTGCTAGGAAACCACTGCTAAAGACAGACAACAAGCAGAAGAGACTTGTTTGGGCTAAAGAACACAAGGAATGGACATTAGACCATGGAAATCTGTGCTTTGGTCTGAGTCCATATTTGAGATCTTTGGTTCCAACCACCGTGTCTTTATGCGACGCAGAAAAGGTGAACGGATGGACTCTACATGCCTGGTTCCCACCGTGAAGCATGGAGGAGGTGTGATGGTGTGGGGGTGCTTTGCTGGTGACACTGTTGGGGATTTATTCAAAATTGAAGGCATGGCTACCACAGCATCTTGCAGCGGCATGCTATTCTATCTGTTTTGCGTTTAGTTGGACTATCATTTTTTTTTCAACAGGACAATGACCCCAAACACACCTCCAGGCTGTGTAAGGGATATTTGACCAAGAAGGAGAGTGATGGGGTGCTACGCCAGATGACCTGTCCTCCACAGTCACCAGACCTGAACTCAATCGAGATGGTTTGGGGTGAGCTGGACTGCAGAGTGAAGGCAAAAGGGCCAACAAGTGCTAAGCATCTCTGGGAACTCCTTCAAGACTGTTGGAAGACCATTTCCGGTGACTACCTCTTGAAGCTCATCAAGAGAATGCCAAGAGTGTGCAAAGCAGTCATCAAAGCAAAAGGTGGCTACTGTGAAGAACCTAGAATATAAGACATATTTTCAGTTGTTTCACACTTTTTTCTTAAGTGTATAATTCCACATGTGTTAATTTATAGTTTTGATGTCTTCAGTGTGAATGTACAATTTTCATAGTCATGAAAATACAGAAAAATCTTTGAATGAGAAGATGTGTCCAAACTTTTGGTCTGTACTGTATATGTACATGTCTGTGATTTTACTGTACAACGCATTGAATTGCCCGCTTTTAAAAACCAGATCCGTCGAAAACCGAAAGAAACGGATGAAAAAACTGATGCGACAGATCCGTTTTTATTCGACGGATCTGATGTCGAATCCAGCGAAAAAATGGATCAGTCACATCAGTTTTTCACAATTTGCGACGGATCCTTCGATCCTTTAAAACAACAGATTGTGACTGACGGCAAAAAACTGATGTGTGAAAAAGGGCTTAATGTAGCGCTTCTTCCCTGCCGACTGTCCATGCGATGCTGGTGCTCCACACGGGCGGCACACGCGTGCCGCAAGAATTACACACATGGACCTCTCAGTTACTGGTTTTTCCAGTACCGGAAATAATAGGACGTGTGAAACAGGCCTTATACACAGTTCTCTTTAAATGCCTAATATTTCTTCTTGAAACTCATCTGACAGAAAATATTGGAGCTTACGATAGTTTACATTGTGAAGTCTCCGAGATCCATACGCTAAATACACCAGAGAGGTTTCACCACTAGTTACTCATTTATTACTGATGAAGACTGTTGAGTTTGGTAATTTCAGTAGTTCCAAATCAGGCCCCATTTTTAATATCTGACGTGTCACTTTATGTGATGGTAAGTTTGGAATTTTTCACAAAAGATAATAGAAAACAAATGGATCTTGCAAATTATTTTCCAGCTTCGCACCACATTAGTATATGGAAAATAAATGTAGCAAAAGGGCTTCAAAATCAAAATCATATATCATGCCCTATAGGCAATCCTTTATTAATAAAATACCACAATCGGTAGCAATAAAAGAATGTGACATACAAAAAACGTGTATTCCTACCATAAATACTCAAGGGGTGTCCTAGAGTCCCTAGTAGCGATCTAGGCTATCGCCTACCTGTTGGCGGAGGTTGGCACCCTAGGGGGGAGCGCTATGGCGCCCCCGCTCCACGATGGCTATCCCTGGTGTCCCTATTGGGCCCTACCGCCTTAGGGAGTCCCTCTACCCAGATAATAAGGGACCCCTACAAATATACAGAGACCGACTCAAGCTAAGGTTAGCCCTAAGTCCCCAGAGTAATTAAAAACAATATGCAAACACACAATAAGGTGGGTGATGTCTCGATAGGTTGCACTGATTGCCATGCACCTTAAATATACACACCAGTCTCCATTATCAGATAAGGAGCTGAAATAAATGCACCCTTGGGTGTCACGGGCTGATAAGACAAAGTATATGAGTAGAGTGAATGACTAGTAACAATTTCTACTCAAGCCCTATATCATGCAGGGATCAGGTATTCTAATTGCGGTCCTTGAAGTCCCCTAAGACATAAATCACTCTCAGGTATAGGAACATAGATCATAATCAATGGCAAATATTAGCCCTATATTGTGCCCATATTTAATAATCTTTGACACCTGATACCGGAGCATCTGGCCTCCTGATGAGCCCACAGGGCGAAACGCGTTGAGGCGCTATATTGGATTTTGGTGGGGTGACCACGAGGAGAGATGAGTATCGCTATACATTTTTGACTTATCTCCCCGTGACTACTATGTCTCGTAATACACACTCATTACTGATACCTTTGTAGCAGGATTAGTACAGTATACAAACGCCTCCATAATATTTGTATCGAATAGTGGCATACATCTGTGTCATATAGAATACTGATAGTTCCCTACTCATGAGATATATAGTGGCACTTAATTTTTGGACACAATTGAGGCGTACATAGAGTACTGTGACTACTGTTATATTGCATGATATATAATTGGGACTCCTGAGAAAGCTCTTACAACATTTGAGATCAACCTTGTTTGGTATACCTAGAGGATAAGAGAGTCGATACATTGTTTCAAGCATTGCCCTTTGCGATATTTTAAGGACATGTATATCAAGCTCTAAATATGGGCACAATATAGGGCTAATATTTACCATTGATTATGATCTATGTTCCTATACCTGAGAGTGATTTATGTCTTAAGGGTATGCCACACTAAACGAGATCGCTAAAACGTCACTATTTAGCGATCTCGTTAGCAACGTCGTTGTGTGTGGCATGTAGCAACGATGTGGCCCCTGCTGTGATGTCGCTGATCGTTCACTAGCGTTCTGGACCGTTTTTTGATCGTTGGCGTCCCGCTGGTGAGCCTGAATCTCTGTGTTTGGCTCATTTTGCGAACGACGAGCGACCTCGTTTGTGACGCATATGACTGTTTTGCGTCACGGAGTGGATCGCAATATCTGTAGGTTCTCTTTTGCGTCACAGAGAGGATCGCAGAAGTTGCAAAGCAGGCTAGCAGGACGCAGAGAGCAGGAGCGATGCTGGAAATTCCTATGAATCAGAAGCGCTCAGTACATGCTAATAGATCCTAACGACCGCCAAAGTCGTTAAAGAGATCGCTGACCGCTGATGTGTCGTTTATGAGATCTCCTGTTTGGCAGCTACTAGCGACCTAAAAGCGATCACACCAACGATCTCGTTAGCTTGCGTCGTTATCGTGATCGCTAAGTGTGGCAGTACCTTTAGGAGACTTCAAGGACCGCAATTAGAATACCTGATCCCTGCATGATATAGGGCTTGAGTAGAAATTGGTACCAGTCATTCACTCTACTCATATACTTTGTCTTATCAGCCCGTGACACCCAAGGGTGCATTTATTTCAGCTCCTTATCTGATAATGGAGACTGGTGTGTATATTTAAGGTGCACGGCAATCAGTGCAACCTATCGAGACATCACCCACCTTATTGTGTGTTTGCATATTGTTTTTAATTACTCTGGGGACTTAAGGTACTGCCACACTTAGCGATCTCGTTAGCGATCACGATAACGACGCAATCGTTGGTGTGATCTCTTGTAGGTCGCTAGTAGCTGCCAAACAGGAGATCTCATAAACGACTCATCAGCGGTCAGCGATCTCTTTAACGACTTTGGCGGTCGTTAGGACGTCATTAGCATGTACTGAGCGCTTCTGATTCATATGAATTTCCAGCATCGCTCCTGCTCTCTGCGTCCCGCTAGCCTGCTTTGCAACTTCTGCGATCCTCTCTGTGACGCAAAAGAGAACTCACAGATATTGCGATCCACTCCGTGACGCAAAACAGTCATGCATCACAAACGAGGTCGCTCGTCGTTCGCAAAAGGTGCCAAACACAGCGATTCAGGCTCACCAGCGGGACACCAACGATCAAAAAATGGTCCAGAACTCTAGTGAACGATCAGCGACATCACAGCAGGGGCCACATCATTGCTGCATGCCACACACAACGAGGTCATTAACGAGATCGCAAAATAGTGACGTTTTAGTGATCTCGTTAGCGATCTCGTTTGCAATCTCGTTTAGTGTGGCATACCCTTAAGGCAGTAGGGCCCAATAGGGACACCAGGGATAATGTCACGCAGTCTCTGCGTACAGGAGGTCAGGGGCCTAAGCTGACCCTAAGCTGGGGCCCTAAGTAATCCCTCTACCTGTGGAGGTACTGTTAAAGGTACAGAGGTCCAGGCCGCCAGCGTAAGCCCTATCTCCTGAGGATCCCTGAACCTCAGTAATCTAGTCCTGAGAAGGACCCCGATCACAACAACAGGGGACAGGATAATATAAACCAACACACAGTACTAGACGAACGAGACAGTACAAGGGGAAAACCAAAAAACCACCTTGCATACAAAAACTCGCACCACAACAACAGAGGGAACACCAACGGGTAAGGAGATAAATAATAAAGCGAGGAAGGGAAAAAAACACACAAAGTACACTTCACTCCAAAATACCACAAGCCGCTCTGTTTGTCTGCAAGGAATGCTTTCACCGACAACTTCCCTAACAGACTGGCAGGTATTTGAAGGAGTCCCACTTCTGCAGCATTGACTGCAGCTGGGCGAGGCTGGGCCTCATCTAGCACAGAGAGAGAGAATTAACTCCTTCACTGCCGAAAAATACAAAGCACTAAAAACTCAGCTGCGAGAAGTCAGGCTGTGTAATCGTGACGATCTTCGTGGCGACACACCCGTGACAGTACCCCCCCTTCTACGAGGGACCTCCGGACCCTCAGGACCAGGTTTATCCAGGTGAGTCGTGTGGAAGGCCCGAATTAATCGGTCTGCGTTAATATCCGACGCAGGAACCCACATCCTCTCCTCAGGACCATACCCCTTCCAATGAACCAGGTACTGAAGGGACCGGCGATTAAAACGTGAATCGATGACTTTTGATACCTGAAACTCCAAGTTACCATTGACCACCACTGGAGGAGGAGGTAAAGGTGACGGTATCACCGGCGTCACATACCTCTTAAGCAACGATCTGTGGAACACGTTGTGAATTTTAAACGTAGGGGGGAGGTCAAGACGAAATGCCACCGGATTAATTATAGAACTGATCCTGTACGGCCCAATGAACCTGGGACCCAGTTCCAGGAGGGAACCTTAAGTTTTATATTCCTGGTAGACAACCATACCCGATCGTTCACACTTAGGTCCGGACCAGACACTCTCCTCCTATCAGCCATACGTTTTGTCAAGGACACCGCACTGCACATGCTCACTGAGCCAGTGCACGTGTCCTGAGTGAACCAACTGTGCCCCAAGATACCTGTAAGCAGAGCTGCAGCAGGGAAGACGTGTGTTTCTGTGGAACAGGACCTTCCGCAGCATGTGACAGCCAAGGGGCGGAGCTGGCCACACGTCTCTCAGAGGCAGCAGTAATGAATGATGTGTACTGCAGACTAACAGGACCTGCAGCACATGACTGCTGGGGGCGTGGCCTAAACTCCAGAGATCTAGGAACTGCAGGAAAACTCCTAGCAGGGTAACAACGAGATAAAGTTACCAAGGGGCAAAGACAGGGATGAAAACCAGGACAGGCCGAGATCAGAGCACAAGATAGCACGATAGTACCAAAGGGTTAGACAGAACGGATAGTCAGGACGTAGCAATAGATCAGTAAACCAGAGCGGGCAATAGACAGTACAATAGGGACAAAACTGTAAAGGAGTATCGATAGCCAAGCCAGGAGGTCAGAACCGAGAAGACAATATAAGCAAAACGTGAGACAGAGAGCAGAGTGAGCAAACAGACCGGGTCATACACGGGAATCAAACAAGCAGAGCAGTATACACGCAAACAAGGGGGGTCAAATACACAGTCACAACGAAAGTATAGCTGACAAAGAATCTCCCTCTGGACTGGGTATAAATACCCTCCCAGATCCAAAGGGAGGCCAGCAAAAGTTAACCCTGAGTGGACAGGACATTAACCATGTCCTATACCATGACACGTTTGTATCGGTTCCCCATAGTATTCTGATTATTCAGCACCCCTCTCCACACTGAAGCGAGTGATGACGAAAATCGTTCTTCCTCAGGAACCCCCGAAGAGCCCCCCTACTGAAAGTACAAAACTGGGGGTGAAAACCATATGCCCCAAAAAACGGGGACTTACCAGTGGACTCGCTCCGCCTATTATTAAGAGCGAACTCTGCCAGAGGCAAGAAAGAAGCCCAGTCCTCCTGGTTCTCTGACACAAAACACCGGAGATATGTCTCCAAGCTCTGGTTCAGACGTTCCGTCTGACCATTAGTCTGAGGATGAAAAGCTGATGAAAACGACAAATGCATCCCCCGCCGTGTACAAAATGCCTTCCAGAATTTGGACACAAACTGAGACCCCCGATCAGACACCACATCGGAGGGTACCCCGTGAAGCCTCACAATCTCCCCAATGAACACCTGCGCAAGAGTTTTAGCATTAGGAAGAGCAATGAAATGTGCCATCTTGCTGAACCTGTCCACTACAACGAGTATGACCGTTTTACCCGAAGATGGCGGGAGGTCCGTAATAAAGTCCATAGACAGATGAGTCCAAGGACGCTCCGGGATCTTCAAAGGTAAGAGGGCCCCAGACGGACGGGTATGTGGGGTCTAAGAGCGCGCACAAACCCCACAGGACGCGACAAAAGTTACCACCTCCTATATAAGTTAGGCCACCAAAACCGACGCGAGAGGAGATCCACAGTTGCTTTACTCCCTGGGTGTCCTGCCAAAGCTGAGTTATGGTGTGCCTCGATCACCTTTTGTCGCAACTGATCTGGAACAAACAGTCTCCCTGGAGGTCCAACAGGGGCGTCCCCCTGAGCCTCCAATACCTCCTCCTCAAGCTCAAAGCATACTGCTGACACCACCACCCCCTTCTGAAGGATAGGTCATCCGTATTCCCGACCCCAGGGAAACTACGAGATAAGGCATCCGCCTTTACATTTTTTGACCCAGGACGATATGTGACGACAAAATTAAACCTGGTAAAAAACAACGACCACCTAGCTTGTCTGGGATTCAGACGTTTTGCGGACTCCAGATATAGCAGATTCTTGTGATCAGTGATGACGGTGACCGGATGGACTGCCCCCTCCAAAAAATGGCGCCACTCCTCAAAAGCTAACTTAATGGCCAAGAGTTCCCTATTGCCGACATCGTAATTCCTCTCAGCGGACGACAATTTTTTAGAGAAAAAGGCGCACGGATGCCACTTACCAGGGGACGAACCCTGTGACAATACTGCTCCCACCCCTACCTCAGAAGCATCTACCTCTACAATGAACGGCTGTGACGTATCAGGTTGAATGAGTATGGGTGCCGAGGCAAAACATTTTTTCAAGGAGGAGAATGCTTGACAAGCCTTGTCAGACCACCTAGAAAAATCCGTCCCTTTTTTGTCATGTCTGTGAGAGGTTTAACCATGGATGAGAAATTACGAATAAATTTCCGGTAATAATTAGCAAACCCCAGGAAACGTTGTAGTGCCTTAAGATTCTCTGGCAGATCCCACTCAACTGCCCACACTTTCCCAGGGTCCATACGAAAACCGGAAGCTGACACCAGGAAGCCTAAAAACTGGAGTTCCTGTACGGCGAACACACACTTTTCCCATTTGGCGTACAGTTTATTATCCCGCAAGATCTGTAACACCTGCCTAACATGCTCCTGATGAGACACAAGATCCGGCGAGTAAATTAAGATATCATCCAAATATATGACAACAAACTGTCCCACCAGGCGGCGAAAAATGTCATTTACAAAGTGTTGGAACACCGCCGGGGCATTAGTCAGACCGAATGGCATGACAAGGTTCTCATAATGCCCCTCCGGAGTTTTAAACGCCGTCTTCCACTCATCCCCCTCCTTCATCCTAATCAGATTGTACGCCCCCCCTGAGAATCCAACTTAGAGAACCATTTGGCGCCCACGATCTGATTGAAGAGATCGGGAATAAGTGGGAGCGGATACGGATCTCGGATCGTAATCCGATTAAGTTCACGGAAATCCAGGCAAGGGCGTAGGCCTCCATCTTTCTTCTTCACAAAGAAGAACCCCGCGGCCACCGGGGAAGATGAAGGTCTAATATGCCCCTTAGCCAGACTTTCAGAAATATAATCCTTCATGGCCTGCCTCTCTGGACCAGATAGGTTATACAACCTAGATTTAGGTAACTTGGCCTCAGGGAGCAGTTTTACAGAACAGTCATACACGCAATGAGGAGGTAGTTCCTGACACCCTTTCTCCGAGAATACATCCTCAAAGTCCGCCAGAAATGGAGGTAAGACCCTAGGAGTGACCGCACCGATGACCGTATTCATGCAGTTTTTATTACAGAATTCACTCCATTGGCTTATCTCTCTGGATTGCCAATTAATTACAGGGTTATGCTTAGTTAACCAAGGAAGGCCCAACACTATAGGAGTGGGAAGACCCTCCAACACGTAACAAGACAACAGTTCTTTATGTATCGCTCCCACTTGAAGTTTTACGTTATGCACAGCTTGCAAAAAACTTCCCTGACCGAGAGGCCTGGCGTCGATCGAGAATATGGGGATAGGTTTAGCCAACACACTCAATCGCATACCTTGAACCCGGGCAAACCGAGCGTCCACCAGATTAGCCCCGGCCCCACTATCCAGAAGAACAGATATCCTCTCAGTTTTCGTACCCACCACCACCTCCGCCGGTACGAGAAATTGAGACGAACCTAGGGACGAAATACCTACTCCCAGATTGCCGTCCACCACACAACCTGGGATCAATAGTTTTCCGACGACACTTTACTCTGCAAAGGACGGGATGGACACCCCCCCAATAAAATGTCCCTTTCTCCCGCAGAAGAAACACCTTCCTGTCTTGTGGCGCACCGCCGGTCCCCTCCCCCGAAATGATGTCCCTCCTAATTGCATAGGCTCCTCTGGACTAACCAGGGGAACCTCCAAATAAGGACCCTTGAAGAAGGTGGAGTCATCACAGGGGACGGAGTTACCCCACACCTCTCCCGAAGCCGTCAATTTGAATAGCAAGGGCCATAGCGGCTTCCAGTGACGCGGAGGGTCATACTGTGCCAACACATCCTTTAATTTGTCAGATAAACCTTGACAAAACTGGCTCCTAAGAGCCGGGTCATTCCACTGGGTGTCCGTGGCCCACCTACGGAACTCCGAACAGAATTTTTCTGCCAGACGATCTCCCTGCTGGATCCTACGTAACTTAGAAGGGAGATCCGATCCGGGTCATCATATATGAGACCCAGAGCAACAAAAAACCTATCTACTGACTGGAGAGCCGGGGAGCCCGGGGGAAGAGAGAACGCCCATGATTGTGGGTCCCCTTGTAGGAGCGAGATGATAATTCCCACCCTTTGTTCTTCACTCCCCGATGACCGAGGCCGCAGCCGAAAGTACAATTTACATGCCTCCCGGAAAACAAAAAACTTGTCCCGCCCCCCAGAGAACCTGTCAGGGAGAGCTACTTTAGGTTCTGATCCGGCTTGCTCCGGGGGATACAAAACCTTGGACTTAACGTCCGCCAGCTCCATGGACAAACTCTGCAACTGCCGAGCAAAACTGGCTACTGGATCCATGGTAGCTGGAGAGAATCTTTTGTCGGTCTGTGAAATGTCACGCTGTCTCTGCGTACAGGAGGTCAGGGGCCTAAGCTGACCCTAAGCTGGGGCCCTAACTAATCCTCTACCTGGAGGTACTGTTAAAGGTACAGAGGTCCAGACCGCCAGCGTAACCCCTATCTCCTGAGGTTACCTGAACCTCAGTAATCTAGTCCTGAGAAGGACCCCGATCACAACAGGGGACAAGATAATATAAACCAACACACAGTACTAGACGAACGAGACAGTACAAGGGAAAACCAAAAAACCACCTTGCATACAAAAACTCGCACCACAACAACAAGGGAACACCAACGGTAAGGAGATAAATAATAAAGCGAGGAAGGGAAAAAACCACACAAAGTACACTTCACTCCAAACTCCAAAATACCACAAGCGCTCTGTTTGTCTGCAAGGAATGCTTTCACCGACAACTTCCCTAACAGACTGGCAGGTATTTGAAGGAGTCCCACTTCTGCAGCATTGACTGCACTGGGCGAGGCTGGGCCTCATCTAGCACAGAGAGAGAGAATTAACTCCCTCACTGCCGAAAAATACAAAGCACCAAAAACTCAGCTGCGAGAAGTCAGGCTGTGTAATCGTGACGATCTTCATGGCGACACACCCGTGACAGATAGCCATCGTGGAGCGGGGCGCCATAACGCTCCCCCTAGGGTGCCAACCTCCGCCGACAGGTAGGCGATAGCCTAGACCGCTACTAGGGACTCTATGGCAGCTTCGCACCACACCCTACATACGATTGTACACTACTCTCTGGGCACATGGCAGTGTTCAGAAGGGCAGGAGCGTCATTTAGCTATTTGAATGCAGATCTAGCTGGAATAGTTTGCAGACACAATGTATTGGGAGCACTGTTCATGGTCAACTGGCAGCTCAAAAGATATCCACCATGAACATGCTTGGCACTATCTTCTCTGCTTTCCATATCCCAAGGATGCCTTGCTCATCACCCTTTAACACCATTACATGGATCTGGACTAAAGGGTATGCCACACTAAACAATATCGCTAACGGATCGCTAAAAAGTCACTATTTAGCGATCCCGTAGCGATATTGTCAGTGCGGCAGCTTCCAGCGACGAGCTTCCTGCTGTGATCTCGCTCGTCGCTGGAATCGTTCCGGACCTATTTTCATCGCTGGCGCTCCCGCTGGGTAAGTATATATCGCTAGTGTGGCACCTTTTCTTAGCGATTTAGCGGTACTTTTGTACCGCTAAAGTCGTTAAGAAGATCGCTAACGGCGATAGCGTCGTTAACTATATCGCTAAATGTGGCCGCATTTAGCGATATAGAAACAATCCCGCTAGCGATCTCATTAGTATGCAACGCTAACGAGATCGCTAGCGGATAGCTTAGTGTGGCAGTACCTTTATACTGGGACCTCTAGGCTTGGACCATGGTGTTACCTGCTATTCTGTGATATTAGATGGCAAGAAGAATAGTCAGGTAGCTGTGTCAGAACCAGAAGGACAGAATACAGAATCAGAAGACACAAGAGTAGTCAGTAAACGGGCCACGGTCACAACAGTAAACAAATACACAAGCCGCAAGCTGAGCACAGAGGACTGAACCTGAAGAGAACAACGCTGTTTCTGACAGATTCCGGCCATGTGCTTTGAGCTTTAGTAGGGTGTGGTAGTTTCCAACAGGCTGAAGTAGGGAGCAGATTACTCCAGCTGGACAGCAGGAACAGATCCCAGATGAGATTGGAAATACCATATGCAGAAGCCCTAATGACAGAAAACCAGAATAGGCGAAATCATCGTGAAGTGATTCCATTTTATAAATTAATTCCTGAGGGGTAAAGATGTATATCTTTGTACCCTGTTAGCCAGTACAACCTGAGGGGTATAATCTATACACATGTGATCAAAATTGTTGGTTCCCCCTCATTTATTAACATAGTAACATAGTTATTAAGGTTGAAGGAAGACTTTAAGTCCATCTAGTTCAACCCATATCCTATCCTAACATGTTGACAGAATGACAGAAAACCAGAATAGTCGAAATCCCCATAAAGTGATTCCATTTTATTAATTAATTCAATGAGGGTTACTATCCTTAGGAGGAGTAAATATTTTGACTCCACAGCCACTTTCTGGAATTTAACACACAGTGGATGTTGGAGAGTGAAAAATTACACATTTGCCACTTTCTTACCCAGCAAATAGTGCGCAGATTTTGCTCCAGGAGACACACACCGCAAATTAAGTGGATTCTTCTCACTATAATATTGCTAAATACAGAGATCCTAAATGTTGTTTGAGCTCACTGCAAGACTAAGAAGTGAGAGTGGATTTTGCTGGATTGGTTTATAGAAACCTTGTTACTTTTTAATAGCCCTTGAGCCACTAATAATGTGGGAACCTCTGTTTTTCCATTGACAGATGATGGACCTGAGTGTGGACTTGTTTTTTGTGTGATGAGAATTGGTATTATTTTTGTCATGATACATAGTTTGCCCTGTCCTGCATTTCTGTATAACTTTGTTCCTCCATCATCATTTAACTTAGGCTTATATCAACACAGCTAGAGGACTCCCCATTGTTCTCCTAAGCCGGGGAGAACTCACAATACACATTCATATAGACATATCGGAGCCATGCAATGGACCAAACCATTGACTAGGAGGTGGGAACCTCTCCTCCCCTACCCTTGGGCTGTTCCCAGTAGCCCAAGACAAGGGACTTATGCGTGACCAGTGTTGTGTTGGGAGATCTCTAGAGAAAAAGGGTGAGGGCTCTTAGCTGCGGCAAGACCTCACGTTGGTCTGTGATTTTGGACTTATTATGGACATCAGGAATAACATGGATATTTGATTTGGTATGCTGCCTGCCTCAATAAATCCCGTTGCATTGTTCTTAGCCCGGTGGTCTCTTCTTGCTCTGCCGCATACCCCGTCACAATTTTCGCCTACATAACATTGGTTTCTATTTATTCGATATTTGGGAGGCAGAATGAACAAACAATTGAACACCACACACTACTGGCTCATCCAACAAGGTTTTCTATTAGACTGTGAACTGTCATTGTCTTGGTAAATAATTAAATTTTTTTACATAGCTTGCAATTTTTATGGACAGTTTAAGTAAAAATGTTCAAAAATATAAAACTCAAGGATATTTTATTAAAATAAATTGTTTCTTATATTAGCAGATGACTGTACCAGGAGATCAGAGGGACAGCTGACATCTTCAATTTTTAAATCTGATGATCTTGAGATCCTACAAGATACAACTGAAGTGAATGCCATTACTCCAGATACATCATCATCCATTCACAGCAAAGATCTGTCATCTGATCCTATGAAACAGATCCCATCTTCTGATTCATTACTGACAACTAAGGAAAATCAAAGTCACAAAAGAGCCATTAAAAAACAAACTGCTTCTAAAGCAAAGAAGCCATTTTCATGTTCAGAATGTGGGAAATGTTTTACATGGAAATCACATTTTGTTATTCACCAAAAAACTCACACAGGGGAGAAACCTTTTTTTTGTTCAGAATGTGGCAAATATTTTGTACAGAAATCAAATTTTCTTAACCACCAGAGAACTCACACAGGGAGAGAAACCTTTTTTTTGTTCAGAATGTGGCAAATTTTTGTACAGAAATCAAATTTTCTTAACCACCAGAGAACTCACACAGGAGAGAAGCCTTTTTCATGTTCAGAATGTAGGAAATGTTTTAACCGGAAAACGCATCTTGATAACCACCAGAGAATTCACACAGGAGAGAAGCCTTTTTCCTGTTTAGAATGTGGGAAATGTTTTACAAGTAAAAGCGAACTTATCATACATCAGAGAATTCACACAGGGGAGAAGCCTTTTTCATGTTCAGAATGTGGGAAATGTTTTAGCTGTAAATCAGATTGTGTTAATCACCAGAGAACTCACACCGGGGAGAAACCTTTTTCATGTTCAGAATGTGGGAAATGTTTTGCACGTAAATCACAAGTTGTTACCCACCAAAGAACTCACACAGGGGAGAAACCTTTTTTTTGTTCAGAATGTGAGAAATATTTTGCACATAAATCACATTTTGTTACCCACCAGAAAACTCACACAGGGGAGAAGACTTTTTCATGTTCATAATGTGGGAAATGTTTTAGCCATAAATCAGATTGTGTTCATCACCAGAGAACTCACTCAGGGGAGAAGCCTTTTTCCTGTTTAGAATGTGGGAAATGTTTTATCCTGAAATGGCATCTTGTTAGACATCAGAGCAGTCACACAGAGGAGAAGCCTTTTTCATTTACTTAATGTGGGAAATATTTTACTTGGAAATAAACTGTTAATAAACATCAGAGATGTCACATTGGAGTTATGATTTGGTAACCGAGGAGGATAATAGAGAAATAGGCTAGACAACCAAACACCCAGAGAGGTTGGTAACTTAGCGGATTGCAGACCCCCAAACTGACAACACAACTAGAATTAGCCGTGGGACGTACCTACGATGCCCTAGACGCCGAACAGCAAGAGTTAACTAAGCCTAAAGAGAGGGGAAAGCTAAACTGCCCCGAAGTAGAGCCCCCAAAGGAATAGATAGCCCGCAAACATATATTGCCGGTGAGACAGATGAAGTACTAAACACAGGCAGAAAATAGAGTAAGCAAATGCTGAGGCCCAAACTGTCTGGATACAACAGGACAGGAAAGGATACTGTCTGCAATCCTGCAAAAAACCCTAAGAAAAATTCCAACACGTCTGATATGCAAAAATACTGAGGCCACACGACCTCTCCCCCACTAAATCAGAACTGTTGTGTGAACTGGATGCAAAACAACAGATACTGAAATAACAGAAGACTAGAAATACAGAAAAGACTGACTTAAGCTGTGGCAAAGGAAAACAGATTCCAGGACAGGTCCCAGCAGGGAATTCGGCTGAACTCGCACCAAGGCAGAGAACAGAGAAAAGCAAAAAGGGAAAAAATGCCACAGATTAAAACAGATAAATAACTTATCTGAAAGATGCAGGACAAAGCAGGGATCAAGCAGACTTCCAGAAGGCTCAGGAAGAAAACCAAATCACCGGCAACAACTAAGGGAAGGCTGCTCACTTAAATCTGTCCAGTCAGTAACACCTGTCCTCCAATCATCCTCTTCAGGTGATTGATTCTGTCAGCCAGACCAGCTCCATTACCAGCAGCAACCACCAGAGGGAGCCCAAACTCACAAGCCAGATCAAAAGTGTTCACAACACATGAGGGAGAAGCTTTTTTATGTTCATAATGTTGGAATAGTTTTAACCAAAATTGAATTTTCTTAAATGGGTTGTCTCTTGTCATTCCTCATGTTTGCTGACAAAAGGATAAATCTAAACTTTATTCCAAGTGTAAAACTTAACCCATAATTCACCCCTGAAGGTTAGTCAGAAGGTGACTAATAGAAAAAACATGTACCCCACAGTTCAGTATATAGGGTGAGGTGACGTGTACACACTCTCCAAACCTCTCATTTCTGCGGGTTTCATCGTCCTCACCAAAGGCGACTCATCAGGAGACTATTTAATATTGACCTATATTCAAGTGAGACTAGACAAAAAAAGCCTAAAATCATGTATCATGTTATCGGAAACAGTCAGAGAACTAGCCACATATTGGCAGATCCCAGACCTCAAACTATATACTTTGTAAGTTTATAAGCCGCTCCAGTGCCAGGAATAGATAGTGTGTGAAAATACAGTATATTTCTTGTGTTTTCTCCTATAGGGACGCCCTAGTTTGGTATTGTAACAGCTGTTAATTAGTAGTGCAGACAAATTGTCCTAGACTAAACTCCGTTTTCAGACGGCCCAATATGTACCACTCAGGGAAAACTTACCTGCTCCAAAGATCATTAGCAGCTTCTCACTAATGGCCATGCTGCGGTCTGTCAAGGAATGAGTGTAATATCGCTATAAAGACTAGGGATATGTGCAGCCATAATGTCTGGAAGATCTGTGCCATTATTTAGTATGAATATGGAAATAATCTCTGAAAGTTACGTGTTCCCTGAGCGGTATATACTGTATTTTCACATACTATCCCTGACACTGGAGCGGCTTATAAACTTACGAAGTATATAGTTTGAGGTCTGGGATCTGCCAATATGTGGCTAGTTTTCTGACTGTTTCGGATAACATGATACATGATTTTAGGGTTTTCTTTGTCTAGTCTCGCTTGAATATGGTTCAATATTAAATAGTCTCCTGATGAATGAATTAATCCAATGAATATTCATTTCTCTTAAGTAGCGGCACACGTGACCGCCGGCAGCAGCAGGAAGCTGGTGGCTGACATTGCGTGCTACTGAAGAGGAATGAATACTCACTGCTCTCTGTGCGCACAGTCCCAACGAGTACTCCGGCAGCTGTGCTCTGCTTGTGAGCAACGCATGACGTCCCTGCCACTTGCTGCTTACAAGCATAAAGCAGTTGCTGGCATCGGAGCAGGACGCTGAGAGAGAGCGCAGGGTAGGTAAGTGTAATGTTTTTTTAAAAATGTTTTCTGATGGGGCCACGCATACCACAAAGGGGGTGGGGCCAATTATACCGGTATAGAGATGGCGCCCTGCATACTAGGATGAGATGGGGCCCAGCATACCAGGATGAGATGGGGGCCCTGCACACCGGGACAAGATGGGGGCCATGCATACCAGGATAAGGATGGGGGCCTTGCATACTACGAAGAGATGGGGCCCTGTATACCAGGACAAGATGGGGGCCCTTGCGTGCCAGGACGAGATGGGGGCCCTGCATACCAGGATAAGGATCGGAGCCATGCATACTAGGATGAGATGGGGGCACTGCATACCAGGATAACGATCGGGGCCATGCATACTAGGATGAGATGGAGGCCATGCATACCAGGATAACAATCGGGGCCATGCATACTAGTATGAGATGTGGGACCCTGCATACTTTGAATATAGGTCAATATTAAATAATCTCCTGATGAGTCTCCTTTTACAAAACCAGTAGAAATGAGAGGCTTGGAGAGTGAGTGTGTATACGTCACCTCACCCTATATACTGAACTGTGGGGTACATGTTTTTTCTATTAGTCACCTACTGACTAACCTTCAGGGGGTGAATTATGGGTATAGTTTTACATTTGGAATTAATAAAGTTTAGTTTTATCCTTATGTCAATGAATCTTTTAATCAAGGGTTAATCATATATATAGTATGTATATGTATGTATATATATATACATATACACACACAGTGAGTTCAGAAAGTATTCAGACCCCTTTAAATTTTTCACTCTGATTCATTGCAGCCATTTGGTAAATTCAAAAAAGTTCATTTTTTCTCATTAATGTACACTCTGCACCCCATCTTGACTAAAAAAAACAGAAATGTTGAAATTTTTGCAAATTTATTAAAAAAGAAAAACTGAAACATCACAGTCATGAGTATTCAGACCCTTTGCTCAGTCATTCATATTTACGTCGCATGCTGTCCATTTCCTTGTGATCCTCCTTGAGATGGTTCTACTCCTTCATTGGAGCCCAGCTGTGTGTAATTACACTGATAGGACTTGATTTGTAAAGGCGCACACCTGTCTATATAAGACCTAACAGCTCACAGTGCATGTCAGACCAAATGAGAATCAAGAGGTCAAAGGAACTGGCCAAGGAGCTCAGAGACAGAATTGTGGCAAGGCATAGATCTGGCCAAGGTTACAAAAGAATTTCTGCAGTACTCCAGATTCCTAAGAGCACAGTGGCCTCCATAATCCTTAAATGAAATAAGTTTGGGACTACCAGAAGACTTCCTAAACCTGGCTGTCCAGCCAAACTGAGCAATCGTGGGTGAAGAGCCTTGTTGAGAGAGGTAAAGAAGAACCCCAAGATCACTGTGGCTGAGCTCCACAGATGCAGTAGGGAGATGGGAGAAAGTTACACAAAGTCAACTATCACTGCAGCCCTCCACTGTTATGTTTAGTTAGCTGAGGAGGACAGGAGCAAAAAACCGGCAAAGTAGCCAGACACCAGAGAGGCTGGAATCTACTGGGTTGCAGATCCCTAAACTAACCGCACAACTAGAAGTAGCCTGGAGCGTACCTACGGTGATCCTAGATGCCTCCGCACAGCCGGAGAGTTAGCTACACCTAAAGACAGAAAGATGAAAGCTAACTGCCCCGGAGCAGAACCCCCAAAGAAATAGGAAGCCCCCAAACATGTAATGGCAGTTAGACAAGAGGAATATACGAACACAGACAGAAAAAAAAAACCTAACAAAAATACCAACACTTCTGATTACAAAAACCTGAGACCACACAATCTCGACCACCTATATCAGATCCCTGGTGTGACACACAGCTACTCAGCAATAAAAAATATCACAGGAACAGCGCACAAGTGCAAGCACCAAATGAGAACAGAGGGCAGCGCAAGCCCCAAAGGGGACCCGACTGAAGTCCAATGCGAGGCAGCAAAAAGCAAGGAAAATCCAACCAGAGAAAAAAAACAAAGTCACTTATCTGAATGATAGCAGGAAAGCAAGCTGAATTCCAACCAAGACCTGGAAGTAACAATTGATTACCGGCGAGGCTCATGGGAGGTCAGCTCACATATCAGGCCAGTCCGTCCCACCTGACAACCACTCCCCAATTGGTTCAATACCCTCAGCAACCACCGGAGGGAGCCTCAGCTCCGAAGTTATCTCCAACACATTCACAACAGTAACCCCTTGAGGAGGGGTCACCGAACCCTCACTTGCGCAACCAGGCTGATCAAAATTAGCTCTGTCATAGGCACGGATCAGCCTCCTAGCATGGATGTCCGAAGCAAACACCCAAGAATTGTCCTCCTGACCATAACCTCTCCACTTAACCAAATAGTGGCGTTTCCGCCTAGCAAAACGAGAATCCAATATTTTCTCAACCACATACTCCAAATTGCCCTCAACCAAAACAGGGTCGGGAGGCGCAACCATAGAAACCACTGGCTCGACAAACCTCTTCAATAAGGATTTGTGGAATACGTTATGGATCTTAATTGTCCCTGGAAGAAGCAAACAGAAGGAAACCTGATTAAGAATTTCCATGATCTTATAAGGTCCAATGAACCTTGGCTTAAATTTTGGAGACGCAACCTTCGTAGGGATATTTCTTGAGGACAACCAAACCAAGTCTCCCACTTTAAAATGAGGACCATCAGTCCTATGCCGGTTGGCAAACCGCTGGGCCTTTCTCTTGAGAGAGAGACAACCTCTCCACTACTTGGTCCCAAATCTGCTGCATTCGCTCCACAATAGAGTCAACGCCCGGACAGACAGAAGCCTACGCCTGTCCTGAAGAAAATCGAGGATGAAACCCAGAATTGCAGAAAAATGGAGACATCAAAGTGGCAGAGCTAGCCCTATTATTAAGAGCAAACTCAGTCAAAGGCAAAAAAGAGACCCAGTCATCTTGATCAGCAGACACAAAACATCTCAAATAAGTCTCCAAGGTCTGGTTCTCGGTTTGTCCATTGATCTGAGGGTGAAATGCAGAGGAGAAAGATAACTGAACTCCAAGTTTAGAACAAAATGTCCTCCAAAATCTGGAGACAAACTGGACTCCTCTGTCAGACACAATGTTCTCAGGAATGCCGTGCAACCGAACTACCTGCTGAAAGAATAAAGGCACCAATTCGGACGAGGAAGGCAACTTAGGTAGTGGCACAAGATGTATCATCTTGGAAAATCTATCACAGATCACCCAGATAACGGTCATTCTCTGAGAGACAGGGAAGTAGGAAATAAAATCCATAGAGATATGGGTCCATGGCCTCTTGGGCACAGGTAATGGCATTAACAAACCACTAGAGCGAGAGCAAGGTTTGGAACGAGAGCAAGTCCCACAGGACTGCACAAAGTTCCTGACGTCACGAGACAAAGTAGGCCACCAAAAGGACTGTCTCACCAAATCTCTGGTACCAAAAATACCGGGATGACCAGCCAACGCGGAACAATGAATCTCAGACATTACACTCTTCTTCCACTGGTCTGGGGCAAACAATTTCCCAACAGGGCAGCGCTCAGGTTTATCCTCCTGACACCCTTCCAGAGCCAGTCTCAAATTGGGTGAGATGGCGGAAAGAACTACACCCTTTCAAAATAACAGCAGGATCAGATAACTCAGGTGAGTCCGCAAGGAAACTCCTCAATAGGCATCCGCCTTAACATTCTTAGTGCCCGGGAGAAAAGAAACCACAAAATTAAAACGTGTGAAAAACAAGACCCACCTAAAATAAAATAATAAATATAATATAGATAATAAATCTTAAAAAATAATGATATCACCTAGAAAATTTGAATGGCAGACCACCCGGATAAAACAAAAAGAAACACTGGGACATGGTGGGTATGGCAAATGGTAAAGATAAAGAAAATATAATGATGAAAAAAATAAATAAAATTATAAAAAAATTATTATTTTTAAAATAATAATAAATGGTAAAATAATATGAAAATATATATATAAAAAATTTATGAATAAAAAATAAGAAAAAAATGAATCAAATTAATGATGCATACAATATAAGTGTGTTATATGTGTGAATGAAATGCAACTAGATTAAAATTTCAATAAAATTAGTCTTTATTAACATATGGCAGAATACAGACACAATAATAATACGTATACAATGGAATAAAATTGGGCTCACACAAGTTGTTCATTAAATGGGTATACAGTAATTAAATCCCCAAGGCTCGAGGGTGTAACCAGGTGTAAATATAACTCACAAATGCACCTGAGAAAAATTCCTAGTTTAAAGTGCAAGTGTATATGACAATGTGCTAAAACGCATACTGAACTAAAAAATAATCTATGAAACCATTAAATCTACTACTATGTAGTGCCAACAAAACAGAGGGATCCTATGTATGATGCATACAATGTGCAGATTATATGTATGCGCAGTATACACCCTAAAAAATGAAATGTGTATATATAAATGGTGCCGAAGCAATGAACAAATGAAAAAATAGTGCCAACACATAATGTGAATGGGCAAATACAAAATATAATAAGTGTCCAAGAAAACAGCAAAATGTGCACCCTCAAATAAATATATATATATATGTGTGTCTATATGAATAATGCAATAAAAATAGTGCCAACACTTGCAAATAATGTGCATAAGCAATGCAAAACCTAGTGCAATAAGGTGTGCCTAAAGAGACAGCAAATGATGTTTTGCGAGAGTACTATACCTGGGAGCCAAAACAATATTGTGTGTGCCACTGAAGACGTGCCCCAACGCACGTTTCGGAACTTATTTCCTTCGTCAGGGGGATAGCAATAGACCGCTACCTTGGCCTATTTATAGTATCTGATATCAGTCCGGCTATGTGGACGGCGCATGCGCGACAAGGAAACCGGAAGCAGCATCGCGGAAAACGTCACGTGATGCACATCCGCCGGATAAAGACCCAGCGTGTCACCATGTACAGACGCCGTCACCATGCAACCACCCGGCCCCAAGCCAGGCATGCGCACTAGCACAGACTGATCATGTACCAGGAAATGGATCTAAACAGAGGGACGCTACAACAAGTAGTTATAGCCTAATCTAACCTCACTGGAAAGTTCAACCCCGGAATCTGGATGTGTACAGAATTTATGAAAGTAACATAGTAACATAGTTATTAAGGTTGAAGGAAGACTTTAAGTCCATCTAGTTCAACCCATATCCTATCCTAACCTGCCCTAACATGTTGATCCAGAGGAAGGCAAAAAAAAACCCAAGTGGCAAACAGTAAGCTTCACATTGGGGAAAAAAATTCCTTCCCGACTCCACATACGGCAATCAGACTAGCTCCCTGGATCAACGCTGTATCTAGGAAACTAGTGAATATAGCCTGTAATATTATACTTTTCAAGAAAGGCATCCAGTCCCCTCTTAAATTTTAGTAAGGAATCACTCATTACAACATTAGACGGCAGAGAGTTCCATAGTCTCACTGCTCTTACAGTAAAGAATCTGCATCTGTGATTATGGCTAAACCTTCTTTCCTCCAGACGTAGAGGATGCCCCCTCGTCCCCGTCACAGGTCTAAGAGTAAAAAGATCATTAGAAAGGTCTTTGTACTGTCCCCTCATATATTTGTACATTGTAATAAGATCACCCCTAAGCCTTCGTTTTTCCAAACTAAATAACCCCAAGTGTAATAACCTGTCTTGGTATTGCAGACCCCCCAGTTCTCTAATAACCTTGGTCGCTCTTCTCTGCACCCGCTCCAGTTCAGCTATGTCTTTCTTATACACCGGAGACCAGAACTGCACACAGTATTCTGAGTGTGGTCGCACCAGTGACTTGTATAAAGATAAAATTATGTTCTCCTCATGAGCATCTATGCCTCGTCTAATGCATCCCATTATTTTATTTGCCTTGGCAGCAGCTGCCTGACATTGGCCACTAAATGTGAGTTTGTCGTCCACCCATACACCCAAGTCTTTTTCAGTGACAGTTTTGCCCAGTGTTTTACAATTAAGCACATAATTATACATCTTATTTGTTCTACCCAAGTGCATGACCTTACATTTATCCCATTAAAGCTCATTTGCCATTTATCAGCCCAAGCTTCTAGTCTACATAAATCCTCCTGTAATATAAAATTATCCTCCTCTGTATTTATTACCCTGCAGAGTTTAGTGTCATCTGCAAATATTGAAATACTACTCTGTATGCCCCCTACAAGGTCATTAATAAATATGTTAAAGAGAAGCGGCCCCAATACTGACCCCTGTGGTACCCCATGCTAACCGTGACCCAGTCCGAGTGTGCTCCATTAATAACCACCCTTTGTTTCCTATCCATGAGCCAGTTCTTAACCCACTTACACTATTTTCCCCTATCCCCATTGTTCTCATTTTATGTATCAACCTTTTGTGTGGCACTGTATCAAAAGCTTTTGAGAAGTCCATGAACACCACGTCCACTGCATTCCCTTGGTCCAGTCCTGAACTTACCCCTTCATAAAAGCTTATCAGATTAGTCTGACAAGAACGGTCCCTCGTAAACCCATGCTGATACTGTGTCATGAGGTTATTCAGCTCAGATACTCCAATATAGTATCCCTTAAAAAACCCTCCAGGATTTTACCCACAGTAGATGTTAAGCTCACTGGCCTATAATTTCCAGGTTCAATTTTTGCCCCTTTTTGAATATTGGCACCACATTTGCTATACGCCAGTCCTGTGGTACAGACCCAGTTATTATGGAATCTTTAAAGATTAAAAATAATGGTCTATCTATAACTGTACTTAATTCCTGCAGTACTCGGGGGTGTATCCCGGGGATTTGTCAACTTTGGTGATTTTTAGACGCCGCCGTACTTCCTGCTGGGTTAAGCATGTGACATTTAATGGAGAAATTTTTTTATCTCTGATCATGTTATCTGTCATGGGATTTTCTTGTGTAAATACAGTTGAAAAAAAGTCATTTAGCATATTGGCTTTTTCCTCATCCTCATCCACCATTTCACCCAGACTATTTTTAAGTGGACCAACACTATCATTTTTTAGTTTCTTGCTATTTATGTAGTTAAAGAATATTTTGGGATTATTTTTACTTTCTCTGGCAATGAGTCTCTCTGCCTCAATCTTTGCTGTCTTGATTTGCTTTTTACAGAATTTATTCAGTCTTCTGTATTTATTTAATGCCTCTTCACTACCTACTTGCTTTAATTCCCTAAACGCTTTCTTTTTGTCCCTTATTGCGCCCCTTACAGCTCTATTTAGCCATAGTGGTTTCCTCCTAATTCTAGCATGTTTATTCCCATAGGGTATATACTGTGCACAGGTCCTATTCAGGATACTAATAAACGTCTCCCATTTTCTTTGTGTATTTTTATGTCTCAGGATATCGTCCCAGTTTATTGCACCAAGATCATCTCTCATCCGTTGGAAATTTGCCTTCCTGAAGTTTAGTGTCCTTGTAACCCCTCGACTACACATCTTATTAAAGGATACATGAAAGCTTATTATTTTGTGATCACTATTACCCAAGTGACCCCAACCCTTATATTTGATATGCGGTCTGGCCTGTTGGATAATATTAGGTCTAGCAGTGCCCCCCCTCTTGTTGGGTCCTGAACTAGTTGTGAAAGGTAATTGTCTCTCATAGTTGCCAAAAACTTATTACCTTTGCTGGAACTGCAGGTTCCAAATAACTGCAAAAATAATAAACAAATAACTGCAAAAAATACATAATAAACGCTTAGGTATTTATAAGCAATTGAAAATTAATAAACATGCATCAATTAAAGCAATATTAATGCAACAATCAACTACATAATTATAAATATACTCATGGCCTATCTAGCCATATTGTACAAAAATATATCAAAAAACACACATAAAATCATACAGATACCAAAATATATCAAAAAAATGTATCAAACATATATATATATATATATATATATATATATATCAGCATTCACAATTAATGCCCCTAATATATACAGCATAATTTGCATATTAAACATACCATAAATACATACATATATATATGCGTACATATTCAAAACAGAAACATATATTGTCGGGGTCGTAACGACAAACCACTCATCCTCCAGTCACTCCAAATTAGACTAAGAGCACGGGTCGACCGAGAATGAATCAGGCAATACGCTGGTTCAGACTTCAGAACGTGCCCTAAAGAAAATGGTGCTATTAGGCGGCCATCTCCAGTAAGCACTGAACTTTTTATTCACGTACATAAGATTACATACACAGAATATTGGGGTGGAGTAAAGGCGGGATTGAGGAGAAAGAGATATGCTGAATGATGTCCATATATGTATATATTCAGCATCTGGTCATCCTAATTGGTCCTTAGATCTTCTTCTAAGTCCTCCTTGATCGTGTTGTCATCCTCAGTTTCGTTTCTTGAAGAAAGATTCTATTGTTCTCGTGTATCATGTGTTTCCTCAATTCTCCAAAGGTGGGGGACATTTTAGTGTAATACAGTGATAGGACACAAGATGGAGACAAACACCAGCAGATACTAACATTGTCCTAAAATAAGTTTCAATCTGAATAATATCATTTAAGGGAAACTTCGTGTTTACAAAATACATATACACACTATAAATATAAAAGTATAGTAGAAAATTATATTTTACCTTGACAATCCCCCTAAACACTAAGTTTTTCCCTTAATTTATGCGGCCTTCGAGACTGTCCATGTGTGGGGACAGGGGTAATGGATTTCTTCGCTTGGTCATTTTAGAAACTGGCCCCTTATGGACCGCCCCCAAACAACCAAGTCCCTACCAAACATGCACATGGAGTTCTCCCACTATCCCTAAACTAAATCTCTTATTCCCATTTGTATTTTGTTATAGGGGGTTTTATCAGGTTTATCCTGCGGAGTATATTTCTCCATATCACCCTTATCAGTGTCTTCATATAGTAGCGACACAACTTCCTGATGAAGGAAAGTACCTGAGGAGGCGGTTGCATTGGTCACAGCTTTCCTATACATAGATATCACACAACATAGAATTATCAATCCTAGCACCAAAAGCCCTGTTACCACTAAGCAGGCTTGTTGGAGAAATTCTTTAAGTCCTCCAAGCCATCTTAAGAAGAAAGAGGTATCTACTTCTGCATTGGCTTTTATTTCCTGAGCCAGATTTTTAATCTCTGTAAGGGCCACTATAGTTTTACCATTGACTCCAGAATTCTGAGGAATATAAGTACAAAATTCTTCCCCTATCATCCCACGGACTTCATCTTTTTCAGCTAGAATCATGTCAATGGCCAGTCTATTTTGAAGAGTCAGTCTTTTGTTTTGGGCCCAGTTTCTCAACTATACCCTGGAAAGCATCTTGACTAAAATTGATAAATCTTTGCTCGGTGTAGTATATATATTTTATCCAATCTACATTGTAATTGATCTGCACAGTTGGGATGAAAGAACGGAAACCTGCCAGGATCTGATTCTGAGCTTTGTATTCGTCTGGGACCCCCCTAGGAACACCTATGGGATCCATATAAACTTTGGGATCCTCAGCATAACCGGTGTGCAACTGACCCAGACTCCTTCTTTTTCTGGATATCAGTGGAGCTATATTCTCGGATCCAGACTCTTTCTCACGTGTCTTTTAATGACTACCTAGTCTCCAGACTGCAGACTGCAGACTCCCAGGATCCTGGTTCGGATCTGGAAGAGAACTGAAAACATTATCATATACTTTCTTGAGTCTTTTATACAAATCCCCTTACATATGAGCTTAATACATGGTTACTTATTTCCAATGCTTGGGAAAAGAAACATCCTAAACTAGGCACTTTGCCAAATAGTACTTTATACGGAGAAAGTCCAGTTTTTCTACTTGGAGTGTACCTTACTGAGTATAGGGCTAATGGTAAACATTCAGGCCAAGATTTCCCTGTTTCAGCCATGGCCTTTTGGATTTTTAACTTCAATGTCCCATTTAGTCTTTCTACTTTTCCACTGCTTTGTGGATAATATGGGGTGTGGAAAACTTGTTGAATTCCCAGAGCTGTCAAGACTTCATTCATTATTTCACCTGTGAAATGTGTACCTCTGTCACTTTCGATCACCTCTGGTACTCCATACCTGCACACCACCTCCACAAGCAGCTTCTTTGCGGTTGCCGCAGCCGTAGCCTTGGCAATCGGGAAAGCCTCCGGCCAACCTGAGAATAAATCAAAAACACACCAACCCATACTCCCATGAACCTGATTTTGGCAACTGAATATAATCAATCTGCAGTCTCTGGAAAGAATAGAAGGGCCGAGGGGTGTGTTTGGGTGGTGTCTTGACTACCCTTCTCTGATTATGTGTAGCACATACCATGCATCCTTGGATCAAACCTTCTATACCTTCAGGAGTTAGTTTAAAAAGCACAATGGTGATACAGTCATAGAGAGGCTGCATGAGGATTGATACAGCATGAATCCACTGCCTGCAGTAGAAAATCAGTCCAAGAAATGTCCTAAGAGCGGCAACATTAACAGGAATAGGAAAATTCTGTACAGCTTCTTTGCGAGCGCTGGTCCGATGTCGTTCCCCCTGGTATAATGCAATGTCCCAAAAAGATAACTGAAGATTTACAAAATTGCAGTTTATCCTTCAACGCTTTACAACCTGCTTGATACAGAAACAACATAAGTAATATTGTTGCAATACGACACTGTTTCCTGGAAGAACACAAATCAGTAACATATTATAAAAATAACATTGGCAAAATCAATAACTGTAAACTAAGCAGCATCCTGAGATATCTGGAACAAAAGTGTATATATATATATTAGACACCACTGGAGTTTCCAGATCAGTAGCTGCATTAACTGCCCATAATTTTTGTACCAACCCGTACACAGGGTTAAGTTGAAGGGGGGCTGGAGTTTGCTATGTGGGCACTGATAAGAACTGTCCTTGGACCTGCAGCTGTCTGCTTGCAAAATGTGGGCTAGAACTACTCCTGGCTGTTTTTTTTTCCTGATACAGAACAAGCTGAATTCTTCTAACTTTTTTTTTTTTTTTAATACATTGTTCGGAGTGGACAGGGAAAACATACAGGATTACATTCTGGACAGCTTCAGTAAGTAATTGTTGGGACCTAGGCATATTAGTAGAAGTATATCGTGATTTCATTGCATATATTGCATATTGACACGGCAACTGTCCTGCTCTGGTTGCTGGGACCTGTCCTATTTCTACCTGACCACACGTTTGTATATACGAATTAGATTCGTCCTGTATCATGGGTCCGCCTTTCTGTGAAATTGTTGCGGCCAGTCCTCCAGCATAGTGGAGTTGATTATTTGCAGCATTTACTATGACCCCAACATGTTGTTTCGTAAAATCCCTGTCCTTCTCCTAAAGAGTACATCATGACGGTGGGGTCCAGGAATAACATTGGAACACATTTCCTGAAAATCCTCTCTTTCCTCTGTGTATCCTGTCTCTGACGGGTGAATAATCTCTTTCCTCTGTGTACTAGCAACGTCTAGCGACACGACTCCACAAAGAGTGCTCCGCCCCAGTCCCGGTGCCACAGTGACAGCCCCAACCGGACAACACTCAATACGCGCCCGCAACCGTAACAACACACCACATCCCAAAAGACCACATTGACCCGCGGTGACACCACCAACTGTGTGTGCACAGCGGTTCCCGAATCTGCAGGGGAATCTTTTTAGTGACGGGGAGCTGGAGAGTTGTCTGTAATTACTGAATTTTCTGCCCCGTGTCCACCTGGAATTCAACCTCATGTCCCCCTAGTAGGTTCACCTGTACTGTGCAATTAGGAATGGGGGGTAAGGAGACAAGGGGGCTCATGCGCAAGCTACCTCTTTTTGCCTGCACTAAATCATGTTGTGCCCCCTGTGCTATTCTGGCTAGATCCTCTGCTTTAACTGATCTCTAATCCGGTCTACATACTTTCAGTTTTTCCTTGTCACTTCTTTTTTTTTTTTTTTTATGCCATTCATATAAAACTTGCTAGAACTTTCTCACTAGTCTTGTTTTCTTTCACAAAACCCATTTCCACCCAAGTTTTTCTTAGAGTCCAGAAATAATCTTTTGGCTCTTTCCTGAACTCTGTCCTTTAGTGTAACTTCCTTTCTCTGCCTGTCTATTTGCTTCTCACATACTCTGACCTTCGATTCTTACGTACTGTGTCTATTCCAAAAACATAAAACTGTTGCACTCTTTCCTGTGCATCCTCACGAATACCCGACGGGAGGGGTCAAACCACTGCGTAGTTTGTGTCTGCTCTCTCCCTCAGCCTGCAGGTTGCTTATCTGTAGAATGACCTTGGTGTACAGCAAAATACCATATCGCTGCTGCCAGCACTTATCTCTGCTTGCTGTCACTGACTTCTGCATTCTTAGATCAGTTCCTACAAATATAACACTTGTATATCTCATTTATCAATCTATTGTATCTAGCTTCATCTGCCAATTTTCCCTTTTTCTGTTTTCAATCCCACATCTAACCAATCATAACAGTTTTCATTCCCTGGGCGGGTGACATAGAGATAAAATATCCCTTTTCCCTAAGTTTAATATATTGATCCCTTGAAATCATTCCTATCACAGTTGAATATTTGATAGAAATCGAACTTAAAGATAACCACAGGGGTTGTAGTATTAACCAGAAGGTGGGCATAGTGGCACTACTGGAGATCAGGATATAGCTCAAAAGGATATGTATATCAGAAACTTCATGACTGCTGATTAATCTTGTCCTTCTTGCAATGGGAGGCGTGAATCCAGGTGCTCTTGCCCTCGAGCTTCGGGTAGTATGGGTGGACAGGACCATAGTGTAGGGACCCTCAAATCTGGGCTGGAGACAGTCTCTTCTCATAAATTTTTTATATATATATAAGGTCATCAGGCGAGAAATCATGCACCGTGTCACCTGTAAATTCTGGGAGAGAAGCAGACACTATAGAGTGGGTGTTAGTTAACTCTTTAGACAAAGCAATCACAAATTTACTACTTTATCATTGGTTTCAAATAATTCCTGGTGCCTAATGTCTTCTGTTTTTAACATACCAGCATGATGGAGTATTGAATGTATGGTGGCCCGAAGGGTGGCCCGTGACTCATTTGAATTTAGAGGATCATGGACTGGACCTGCTGCATGGATGATGATATCAGCGGGAAGGTCCCTGCATGGGTTGTCAGAGTCTGTCCAGGTGGCAAAGGGTCATGAGTGTATATATGAGCCATGCATTCTGCAGTGACGATGGGACCACCTGCTTGGGCTATTAATAGAGCCAGACCCCCTTTCTTGGAGCAGTTGGAGTTGGCAGGACTAACTATAGCACCAACCCGATGTGTCAGGATATCACCGTACCCTATGGACAATGTCACTGGATTTCCGTTGCGGTCTGTGTAATGCTGTGAATGGCAGGGATACCAGTTTTCAAGTACACCGGGAGCTGGGGGCCTGACCGGGGTTTCTGTGAATCTTACAGAACGACTGTCCTCTCTGAGGATTTGTGAAGGAGAGGAAGGTGCCCCATCTCTGGAGTAGGGGTGGAATAGGCCCTAGGACCAGGGGTTAACAATGATGGTGGGGGAATGGAGGAGGGAAGAAAAGATACTGGTGCTGCTGGGGATAGTGGTGGCTGTTGAGGGGCCCACCCCTCTTCTATCTCCTGATCCTCCTCCCCTTCATTAGATCCCATAATATCATGGCGGCGGCTTCTGATCATTGTTTGAAAAACTGAAGATTCATACATTGCAGCAATGGCCGGGTTGGGGTGTGTGAAAGGGAACAATGGTGTTGCATCTGGTGCCATATTGGGAGCTGTGGCCTGCACAGGTGCGGGCGGGGGCTGGTAGTAGGCCCTGGTTGGTATCAGCAAGGGATATAGGCCTGACTGGGTGTGCTTGGGTGTCCCAAGATGGCCGCCGGAGGAGATGGGGTGTTGGCCATTTCCGGGTGTATTAAGATGGCCACTGGGTTTACCAAAATGGCCGCTGGGTGTGGGAGGGGCGATGGCTGGGCATTACACCAGGAGCGACCCGCCCCACAAACACGGCAGGTCTCCGCCAGGGCGGATTCTGTTCACCACACACATGACAGGTCCAACCTCCCTTTGTTCTAAGATCGGCACCATTATAGGGCGGTGGCCGAGGGCTTGGAGCGGCCATTTTAGTTACATCAACAAGATCATATGCAGAGCATTTTACATATCCGAACAAAGGCTCAGCACTTTCCGAACCTCCTTATTCCATCTACCTCTTTCCAACCCTCAACTTTCAAATCATTTACTACTCTCAAATGTGCTCGGGCTTGATACAAGAGCCCCTGATCTCTCAACTTTCCCTCATTCTGTGCGACAAAGTCTTTCCACACTGAAGGCTGAAGCCTGCCTGTACTCGGCAAGCTCATTATCTTAACAGCCTTCTTGCCTCCACGTGATTTCATCAATTCAACCACTCCCAAAGCACCACCCTCTAACTTGTGGGTTTTTGTTGATTTAAACATGCGCATCATAATTTAACAGAGTGAAATGATCTGTCGCGACTCAGACCACCGGCGTCACTCGCAAGTCACCACCCGTCACTGCAGAGTCCCCCTCAATACTGTGACAAGACAAAGAGTCCCTGCTCTATTTGTCTCTTCCCTAACTGTGGATGGTGACTTTACAGCGCAGTACACCGTGACACTCTACACAGCACAGAGTCCCCTCCATATGCTGACACCTGGGCTTCCTAATGAGACTTCCCGGGTTAGACAAAGAGTACCCCTCCATTTGTCACTTTCTCAGACGAAGAGCCCTCCTCTATTCGTCTCCTAAGGAAATTTGGTTATGCGCACCCCTACCACAATTCTCTACAAGATGCTAGAAATTTAGACACTACCAAATAATCACGGGAGGCAACTATCTGCATAAAAGTACAGTGACTGGAGGAGGAGGAACGTGGTAATTTTCACGAGAACGTGCAGGAATGCAACATCACTCGGTCAGACTTGCTGGTTCGTGGCGTGGGATTGCCCTTGGTCTCACCACTCAACCGGTCACCCTCCAGACCCAAATGGACAATACGACAGGACCAAACAGTGACTGACACACAGGCAAGTGGGACGCATATAAAGTATATGATCCCAACTTACCGTGTTCAACGGAGGCTGCAGTCCTCGCACTCAGTCACCGCGGACACCACCGCAAAGTCCTCAAGACGGGTCCGGACGGGCGGCAATCCACGGCCCCAGTTGGGCGCCAATTGTCGGGGTCGTAACGACAAACCACTCATCCTCCAGTCACTCCAAATTAGACTAAGAGCACGGGTCGACCGAGAATGAATCAGGCAATACGCTGGTTCAGACTTCAGAACGTGCCCTAAAGAAAATGGTGCTATTAGGCGGCCATCTCCAGTAAGCACTGAACTTTTTATTCACGTACATAAGATTACATACACAGAATATTGGGGTGGAGTAAAGGCGGGATTGAGGAGAAAGAGATATGCTGAATGATGTCCATATATGTATATATTCAGCATCTGGTCATCCTAATTGGTCCTTAGATCTTCTTCTAAGTCCTCCTTGATCGTGTTGTCATCCTCAGTTTCGTTTCTTGAAGAAAGATTCTATTGTTCTCGTGTATCATGTGTTTCCTCAATTCTCCAAAGGTGGGGGACATTTTAGTGTAATACAGTGATAGGACACAAGATGGAGACAAACACCAGCAGATACTAACATTGTCCTAAAATAAGTTTCAATCTGAATAATATCATTTAAGGGAAACTTCGTGTTTACAAAATACATATACACACTATAAATATAAAAGTATAGTAGAAAATTATATTTTACCTTGACAATATAATAATAATTAAAGTGTTGATCATTATCACAATGGATACACTCATATACAAATAAATATACCAGAAAGAAAAAACATATACAGATAAATGTATAACGAGTCACATTAATGCGAAACAGTGCATAAGTATTAGATGTATGAATATAGGAGATTCTCTTCAGCAAGACTCGATGAATAGGAGTGAAATCCATAATGATGAAATATACCCATGGAAGCTGAAAAAATAACAACATAAAAAATTAAAACCAATAAAAATACACAGTATTTATAAAAATGGAACAAAAGACAGACTCTCGTTCAAACCAAGTGGAGATACAGTCTGGAGAGTCCAGATCCACTTGGTCTCAAGTTGGGCAAGGCGTTTACTGACATTGCCACCCTGAACACCACTACGAAGCAAATCAATACCTGAGATTTTAAGAAGAGAAGAGTCACAATTACGATGTAATTTAAAGTGCCTCGGTAAGGTCTTCAGAGAGGCAATGTCATTCACATCCTTCGCTGCCCTAATCCCCAATACATGTTCCCGTACCCTCACCTTAAGCTGGCGGGTTGTAAGACCAACGTAGATGAGTGGACAGGGACACGTAGCGTAGTAAATGACGGCGAAGGATGTACATGAAATATTATATTTGATGTCAAACGTACGAGATTTGTCAGAACTGGTAAACATACTAGTCTTCAAAACGTTAGGGCAGGCTACACATGAGCCACAGGGTCTACACCCCTTGTGTGGCCAAATGGGTAAAAGAATACTGGTCAGTGGTTCATTAGTGTAATGGCTGTGAACCAATTGATCACCTACATTGGTGATCTCCTAAAGGCCATCTGAAGTCTTTCACCAACATATTTAAGAATGATTGGATCTGACATCAAAATCGGCCAATACTTATTAAGAATAGTTCTGAAATAGTCACTTTGGCCATTAAACTGAGTTATGAACCGTACAACATTGTTCGATTTGGGTATAGTTTTGCCATAAAGAGCATCATGTCGAGTCATATGCCTGGCTCTATTGTAGACTCTTTTAATAGACCTTTTACTATACCCCCGTTCCAAAAATCTAATACCCAATAATTCAGCCTGTTTTACAAAATCCTCTTCCACTGAACAAATGCGTCTAAGACGTAAAAACTGTCCTATTGGGACAGAATTTATAAGAGCCGGTGGATGTGATGAAGTAGCATGGACCAAAGAATTGACAGCCGTGACTTTTCTAAAAAGATCTGTCTGAAGGCAGTCCTCTGAATCCCTCACAACCCGAACATCCAAAAGTCAATTGTGTTCTTATGATAACTGAATGTCAGCCGAACATTGATATCATTACTGTTGTGAATGGGTTTGAGATGAGTTCTGAGCAGAGGCTTCCTCTGGTGGTTACAAGCGGTGCTGGTCTGTCCAGTGAAGATTGTGAGGATTGGGAATCAGGTGTTACTGACTGGTCTTATATAAGGGAGTCACCTTCCCATCAGGGTTGCCGGTGATCAATTGTTCTGGTCTCAATCCTTGAATCCTGTTTCCCTTGTAGCCTGCTGTGTCGTGTCTGCATCTCTGCTATCAGATAAGACATTTTCTTCTTTTTGTTTTTGTGCTTGATTTTTGCATTTTGTCCTGCACTTCTGTGGGGGCCTTCAGGGTCCCCTCCGGGGGCTTTTGCCCTCTCAGTTTAGTTCAGCCACTGATGTTTGTACTTTTGCTTTTTACAGTTTTTTCAGTGGCTGCTGTTTTGATTTTGTTACACCAGAGAACTAATTTAGGTGGTAGAGGTCGTGTGATCTCAGGTGATTTTGAAATTAGTAGAGTTGGTGCTTTTCAGGGTTTTCTGGGATTGCAGTAAGTACCCTTCCTATCCTTTTCTATTTAGTTAGTTTGGGCCCCAGCGTTTGCTCATACTATTTTCTTTCTGTGTCAGTATTTCTTCTTGTCTAACCGCCATTACATGTTTGGGGGCTTTCTATTATCTTTGGGGTTCTGCTCCGGGGCAGATAGCTTTCCTATTTCTATCTTTAGGTTTAGTTAGTTTCTCAGGCTGTGACGAGGTGTCTAGGACCAACGTAGGAACGCTCCACGGCTGCCTCTAGTTGTGGTGGTTAGTCAGGGTACTGCAATCTCATAGATTCCAACTCCTCTGGTGTATTGCCTTTTTTTCCTGCACTCCTCAGCTACCGAAACATAACAGTATCACCGGCCTAAAAATTTAATATTGTATGGTACTCACAGAAGGGAAAAATATTGTGAAAGAAAAAAAAAAAAAAAAAGGTTGTCAGAGATATTTTTCTGTTTGTTGCATTTTTTTTTTCCCTCTGTATCTCTGGGTGCTGGGGAGGATCTTTTCTCTCAATGGAGTTTGCACAGTTGTCTGGCCGTGTGGATCAGCTTGCCACTGAGATTCAGAGTATTGCTGCATATCTTGCTAGGTTGCCTGTTGTGGAACCTAGGATCCCCATGCCAGATTTGTTTTTGGGGGATCGAGCTAAGTTTCAGAATTTCAAAAATAATTGTAAATTGTTTTTTGCCTTAAAATCTAAGTCCTCAGGGAATGCAGAGCAGCAGGTTCAAATTGTCATCTCTCTCCTGCGCGGCGATCCTCAGGATTGGGCTTTTTCCCTGACACCTGGGGATCCTGTTTTGAGTGATGTTGATGCATTTTTTCAGGCTTTGGGGTTATTGTACGATGAGCCTAATGTCACTGATCAAGCTGAAAAAGCCTTGTTGGCATTAAATCAGGGGCTTGATGACGCTGAGTTATACTGTCAGAGATTCCGTAGGTGGGCAGTCTGACCAAGTAGAATGACGACGCTTTGGCGGCCCTTTTCCGGAAGGGTCTGTCAGATAATGTAAAGGATGTTATGGTGGGATTCCCTGTCCCCTCTGGTCTCAATGATTCTATGTCATTAGCGATTCAAATTGACAGACGTTTGCGTGAGCGGAGAAGTATGCGTGGAATAGTGTTGCCTTGTGAACCTGCTTCTGAATCCATGCAGTGTGATAGAGTGGTGTCTGGGGCACAGCGTCATGAGTTTCGAAAGCGCAATGAGTTATGTTTCTACTGTGGTGATGCCTCTCATGCTATTTCAGTCTGCCCTAAGCGGGGAAGACGTTTTGCACGCTCAGTTGTCTTGGGTAGTGTTCAGACTAAGTTTTTATTAACTGTCACTCTGATATGCTCTCTGTCCTCATTTTCTGCTCAGGCTTTCGTTGATTCTGGAGCAGCTATTAACCTGATGGATTATGATTTTGCTAAACGTTGTGGGTTTCCTTGATACCCCTACAGAAGTCTATTCCCCTACTGGGGATCGATTCTACCCCTTTGGCTGAGAATAAACCTCAGTTCTCTACTCAGGTGATAATGAGGGTTGAACCTGATCACCAGGAGTGCTGCAAATTTTTGGTTCTGTATAATCTGCATGATATTATCGTACTGGGTTTCCCTTGGTTACAGTCTCATAATCCTGTTTTGGATTGGAAATCTGTGTCTGTAACCAGTTGGGGCTGCCAATGTGTTAATA
>JARQOD010008056.1:0-37031 GCA_033576555.1 Oophaga sylvatica
ACTTATCTGCGGCAGGAACCGCATTAACCCCTCAGGGATATAAGTCTGATTGATTCACACTGACAGCGTTGTTCTGTGATATACGTTACTGAAGAAGGTCTGCTGACCGAAACGTTTGACATCACTGAACTATAATAAAATTACACCATTATCATTCAAAGTTGAGTGCAGAGTTTATCTTACATTTGTATATGGTTTGGGAACTTACTCTTGCACCGGCACATTGACTGTGCACACGTATTTTGTTACTAAGTAACAGCACATGTGAAAAAGACTTGGGTATACTAATTGATCACAGACTGAACATCAGTCAACAGTGTGATGCAGCAGCAAAAAAGGCAAATGCAATTCTAGGATGTATCAACAGAAGCATACAGTCTAGATCACGTGAAGTCATTATTGCCCTCTACTTCTCTTTGGTCAGACCTCATCTGGAATACTGTGTCCAGTTTTGGGCACCACATTTTAAAAAAGACATCAACAAACTGTAGCAAGTTCAGAGAAGAGCCACCAGAATGGTGACCGGTCTGCAAACCATGTCCTATGAGGAACGGTTGCAGGATTTGGGAATGTTTAGCTTGCAAAAAAGAAGACTGAGAGGAGACTTAACAGCTGTCTACAAATATCTCAAGGCTGTCACATTGTAGAAGGATCATCTTTATTCTCATTTGCACAAGGAAAGACTAGAAGCAATGGGATGAAACTGAATGGGAGGAGACACAGATTAGATATTAGAAAAAACTTTTTGACAGTTAGGGTGATCAATGAGTGGAACAGGCTGCCACGAGAGGTGGTGAGTTCTCCTTCAATGGAAGTCTTCAAACAGAGGCTGGACAGACATCTGTCTGGGATGATTTAGAGAATCCTGCTTTAAGCAGGGGGTTGGACCAGATGGCCCAGGAGGTCCCTTCCAACTCTACTATTCTATGATTCTATGATTCTATGAATATGACTATAACCAACCTCCATTGAATTCAGTTGGCAAAATATCAATAAATTGCCCAAGAAACAGCGTATAAAAAGAAAAAAGGTGTCATAGGAATAGGATTCCAGAGAACAACATATGTATATACAGTCTAATTATGTGGATAGACCAATAGGCCCAAGAATATGCCAAAAAAACAATATTAAACAGTCAAACAGCTGAATGCCACCAATTCAGAGCACCATGTTGCAACTGTATAAAGTGGACAGATAGTGGTTTGATATAAAACAGATAGTATTAAAGTGCATAAGTGCAGCTGATACAAGCTAAGTAAAGGTTGCCCCAAAAAGATAATAATGGTAAGGCCGGGGTCACACATGCGAGAGACTCGCACAATTTTGTGCAAGTCTCTCGCATGAACACCCGGCACTGCCGCCGGCACTTGGACCGGAGCATGCGGCTGCATAGAAATACATGTGCCGGGTGTTCATGCGAGAGACTCGCAAAAGAATCGTGCGAGTTTCTCGCATGTATGATCCTGGCCTAATAATAGAAATCCCAGATGCAGAAAAAAGTATAGAATCTTGTATGCAAAAAGCATTGTTTTCAATGAATGGCATCTATAGGGAACAATCAGGGTTCAAAACTACTGGTATAAAGATATAAAATTCCTGTCTGGAGATATGTTGGCCAAAGAGATCTTCAGGAAGGAGCAAGCCCCACGAGTATCACCACCAACATCCGTGGCTTCTTCAGAAGAAATATCTCGACTAGCCGATGTCGGACTTCCCGTTTGGTGACACAGCTAACATGTGCCCCCAACAGCCGTGGGTGAAATCGCAATCCACCCACAGCTGACTAGTTAAATGCCGCTGTCAATCTCTGACACCGGCATTTAACTTGCGTTTACGGGAAGGGCGTCAGAAATCCAGCCCATCGGTGACCCCGTCACATGGTCGCGGGTCACCGATGGGTCAGCATGACAACCAGTGGTCTCCAGCAGACCTCTATGGTTGTCATTGCCAAATTTCTCTGAGCGCCACTTTGTGGTCGGCACCTCATAGAAAGCGAGCATTTCTGCTACACACAGGCGATCTGATCATCATCTATGTGTAGAAGAGCAGATCAAAGTACTGCAGCTTCTAGTCTCCCTTGAAGACTATTGAAGCATGCAAAAAGTAAAAAAAGTTTTTAACAATATTCACCCCTCTTTTGCCACATTCAAATAAAGCAATAATATACACATATCTGGTATCGCTACGTTCAGAATCGCCCAATTTATCAATATGTAAAGAGAATTAACCCAATCGCTAAACGGTGTAACGATAAAAAAAAGTCAAAGCGCCAGAATTAAGTTTTTTGGTCGCCGCAACATTACATTAAAATGCAATAAAGGGCAATCAAAAGATCGTATCCGCACCAAAATGGTATCATTAAAAACATCAGTTTGGCATTCAAAACATAAGCCTTCACCCATCTACTGCTGACGTCACTGAGGCTATGCGGAATCCCCTGTAAGGATTAGGCCTCGCTTGAGTGCGACCGGAGGTAAGCAGGAGGGCGACTTCACTCGATTCTTCAAGCAAGTTTATTCAAACTTCATAAACTGCTTACAACAGAAAACAAAAACAGCCTTCTCTGGCACAAAGTAACAAAAAAGGCATATATACAGTCCTGGTACTCTAGCAGAGTAGTCTCCTCAGAGCACACACACTGGAGGTCTCCACACCTCCAGCCACTCACACCTGTGGTCAGCAGTAGGCTCATTTATATCGCAGACATCCAGCTAACACAGACCACATGACTGGTCATGTGGCAATGACCTCATCACAGGTCCTCAAACCCCATACAAAGGTATAGTGATGCCCTTCTCTCCCATCTGTCTATGTGTTCATAATATCGCTACATACCTCCCCCCTCTGCCTAAAGCCGTGGGCTTGGCACATTTCATTCACCGACTAGAAACTCTTTTCAGTCGTCTCCACAATTAACCGGTCTGTCACAGTTTGGCTTGGGTCACTGAGTCCTGAGCTAATTGAGGTGTCACTGCCTCTACCTCTCATTTCAGGCCATCTATGTCCTGTCTTAGTTCCACTTCGATGACTTTCACTCTGAAGCGAACTTCTGCGCCTGTAATGTATGTGGTACAGTTCATATAGCGTCTTGTGCTTGGGTGCGATGAAAATACTTGAGACACAGGTTGATAAAGAAAGTCTTGTATTGCTTCATACAAATTGGCAAAAATAAACACACAGGTTGCAAACACAGAAGCAGGAGACACAGCAGGCCAGAGTAATCTAAGCTCAGCAATAACTCTCCACAACAGATTCAGATCTTCTTCTCTGTTACCGCAAGTCCATGCAAAGGTGAGGCTCTCAAGAGCAGAGTTCAGAGTCCACAAGTGCTTCAGAGTTCCTCAGTAGGAATGGCTGGAGTACAAGGTCCAAGGCTTCAGGAGTCAGAACACAGGTTCACTGCAGGCTAGATTCTGAAGCACTGATTGCTCAGCTGTGGCTGTTTAAGAAGCAAACGGAGAGAATCAGGGGCGGGAACATGCAAGCTGGAAAACTCCATTTTGACTGAGGCAAGATAGCTGCAGCAAAACAGAAAGCAAAATGGCCGACGAACAAACTGAGTTTCAGAAACAGATACACAGAACCTTACATTACTCCCCCCTTAGGGACAACCTCCGGATGACCTCAGACCAGGCTTGTGTGGGTACCTCTGATGAAACTGACGGAGCAAGCGAGGAGCATTAACGTTATTGACTGGCTCCCATGAGTTGTCCTCCACTGGGTAGCCCTGCCATTTAATCAGATATTGTAACTGATTTCTATACAACCTGGAATCTAAAATCCTTTCCACCACAAATTCCTCCTGACCATCGACTAGCACTGGGTCAGGGCAAGGAGAAGAACGTCCAGGAAACGTATTGGGTGTCGCAGCCTTTAGTAGGGATACATGGAAGACAGGGTGGATTCTCATAGTTCTGGGCAATTGAAGACGACAAGCAACGGCACTTATAATTTTACTGATTTTATAGGGTCCAATGTACTTATGTCCCAACTTAGACGATGGAATCCTTAACTTAAGATTTCTGGTTGACAGCCAGACCAGGTCTCCTACCTTAAAAGCTGGTGCAGGTTTACGAAATTTATCTGCTGCCTTCTTGTACTTTTCCTGAGCCGATTCCAGATTCTCCTTTAGAAGATCCATATTCTTCTGTAAAGTCGTGACTCTTTCAGCCACTGCTGGCAAAGGCGTCTCTATGGGAAATCGTGGTAGAATGTTAGGATGATAACCTAGATTAGAGTAAAAAGGAGACTGTTTAGTGGAGGCACTCTGAGAGTTGTTGTAAGAGAACTCAGCCAATGGAAGTAGATCCACCCAATCATCCTGTAGGTGGCAGATAAAGCAGCGGAGATACTGCTCCAGGGTTTGATTGGTTCGTTCGGTTTGTCCATTAGTCTGGGGATGAAAAGCAGAAGAAAGGTTTACTTTAATGTCCAATGCTGCACAGAAATTTTGCCAAAACCTAGAAGTGAATTGCACCCTCGATCCGAAATAACCTCATCCGGTACTCCATGTAAGCGAAACACATCTTTAATCATCAAATCTGATGTCTGTTTTGCAGTGGGTAAGCCGACACAAGGGATAAAATGAGCTGCCTTTGTTAGACGGTCAACTACCACTAGAATAGTGTTCTTCCCTTGAGAGGTTGGTAATTCCACAATGAAGTCCATAGAAATGGATCCCCACGGGCGGGACGGGGTGGGAAGAGGCTGTAACAGACCAGTTGGTGAAGAGCGAGGTGTTTTGCATCTTGCACAAACCTCACACGAAGTGACATAGTCCAAAACATCCTTCCTACAAGTGGGCCACCAAAAGAAACGAGAAAGAAATTCCTGTGTCTTTAGAATTCCTCTATGCCCGGCTATTTTGGAATCGTGAATGAGTTGCAATACTCTCAATCTGACTGTTTCAGGTATATACAGACGTTGTCCCAGAATCCACACACCATTCTTAAAGACAAGACTTACGTCCCTTGGGGGTTGAGCCAAAAAAGAATCCGCATGGTATGCTTCCTTGATGTCTTTAATTAGGTCTTGATGATGAATCACTCCTAGGAATCTAGAGTCAGGAAGAATAGTCTTAGGAGGAGTAATTGGACGTGTCTCTGCTGAGTAAATCCTAGAGAGTGCATCAGCCTTTCCATTGCGCGATCCTGGTCTATAAGAAATAATAAAATTAAATTGGTTTAAGAAAAGATTCCAGCGAGCCTGGCGAGGAGTCAGGCACTTAGCCGACCTGATAAACTCAAGATTACGATGGTCTGTCAGAACGACTATTTGCTGTGCAGCTCCTTGAAGAAGGTGTCTCCATTCTTTGAAGGCGGCAATAATGGCCAACAACTCTCTATTACCCACATCGTAGTTCTTCTCAGCCGAAGACAACTGCTGGGAAAAGAAGGCACAGGGATGCAAGACATTCTTCTCACCTGTTCTCTGAGAGAGTATAGCTCCCACGGCACAGTCTGAAGCATCCACCTCTATTATGAAGGCAAGCTCTGGGTTGGGATGTACTAGGATAGGTGCAGTGGTAAATTTATCTTTTAGATGGGAAAATGCTTCCTGGGCTTGGGGAGTCCAGGAGAACTTAGACTCTTTCCGGGTAAGTTGGGTGATAGGTGACACTACCTCAGAGAAATTTCTAATGAAACGTCTATAGAAGTTTGCAAACCCGATGAAGCGCTGTACCTCCTTCACATTTCTAGGACTTGGCCAATCATTGATGGCTTGGGTTTTACTTCCATCCATACTAATTCCTTGTGTAGACAGTACATACCCCAGAAATTGAATTTCGGTCTTATGGAATTCACACTTTTCAAGCTTGATGTAAAGATGATTTTGTCTTAGACGTTCCAAGACCATTCTCACATGTCCATGATGTTCCTCTGTGGAGTTAGAAAAAATTAAAATATCATCCAAATAAATTACCACGAATGTATCCAGGAGATCCCTGAAGATGTCATTCACCAAGTGTTGGAAAGTGGCTGGGGCGGTACTCAGACCAAAAGGCATAACTAGATATTCAAAGTGTCCATAGCGTGACCTGAATGCAGTCTTCCATTCATCCCCAGGTCTAATACGGACTAAGTTATAGGCCCCACGAAGATCTAGTTTAGAAAAAATTTTGGCATGTCGCACTCTCTCCAATAACTCAGGGATTAAAGGCAATGGATAACGGTTTCTAATAGTAACCTTATTGAGTTCCCTATAGTCTACGCATGGTCTCAGGGATCCATCTTTCTTCTTTACAAAGAATATGGGTGCCCCTGCAGGAGATGAAGAGGGGCGTATGAAGCCCTTGGCTAGATTTTCGTCTATGTACTCTTTTAAAGCCTTCAGCTCGGGCCCCGCCAGGGGGTAGATCTTACCAAAAGGTATCTCTGCTCCAGGCAATAATTCAATTGGACAATCATATGGACGGTGAGGAGGAAGCTGGTCAGCGTTCTTCTTGTCACATAAATCCACATAGTCCTGGTATACAGCTGGTAGTTCAGGGACTGACATGGTTCCTTTAGGAACAGAGCAAGCTGAAATTTTTGGACTCATCTGTTTCTCTGGAAAGTGTAATTCCTTGGTCTCCCAGTTAATGGTAGGATTCTGAGCCTGCAGCCATGGTAGCCCTAGAATAATGGGAAAGTGAGGAGAAGAGATAAGCATAAAGGACAGTTTCTCTTGATGATCTTTACCCATAAGAACCTTTAAAGGCTCTGTTTCCTGATCCACTGGTCCAGAGGTCAGCAGGGAGCCATCCACAGTTTCCATCTGTACTGGAGTAGCCTTCTTCACTGAACGTATTCCCTGTTTCAGAGCAAAGGAGACATCCATAAAATTTCCACTTGCACCTGAGTCGATCATAGCAGAGCTAGACACCCAGGCTGAGTCAACCCAGAGTTTGATGGAAAGAAAACAGTGAGAATTGTTTTTTTTACAACTCAGCTGGGACACCGCTGAGGAAACTTGAAAGATGGCAGCATTTACACAGTCAACGTCCTCAGAGGTAACGGAGTTTAAGTCCGAGAAATCAAGATCTGTTGCTGCAGATCTCTCTGGAGCCTGAGGCTCGGACCTGACAGATCCCCTCTCGCAACACTCACAATGAATGAGTGCTGCAGTAGTCTTGCGAGAACGGCTGGGGCAGTTAATAATAAAGTGCCCTGACTTACCACAATAAAAACATAGATTCTCCTTAAAACGATGTTCCTTGCGTGCATCACTAACCCGTCGTAGTAAAGAGTCTACCTGCATGGGTTCAGGTTCAGGTTCCCGTGTAATCCTATTCAAAGGTTCCTTAGCTGGAGAGGAAGGTAGGAAAAGGTTAGTACGATTGCTTTCGAACCATCTCTCTTGCCTGCGTTCAGTTAAACGAGTATCAATACGGATGCAGTATTAATAAAGTCACCTAACGCAGTGGGAGGGTCGGCACGAGCAAGTTCATCCTTAATCAGTGGGGATAACCCCTTTCGAAAAATAGATTTTTTGGCGGAATTGTCCCAGGTGGTATCAAGGGCCCATCTCCTGAAATCCAAGGCATATTCAGCTACCGAGTGCTTACCTTGGCGCAAAGCTAACATGGCTGCTTCAGCTGTTGCACCTCGATTGGGGTCATCAAACACCTGCCCCATGGCTGAAATAAAATCATCAAGGTGATTCAAACAATCATCCTCAGTCTCAATCAGAGGGTTTGCCCACATCAAAGCCTTGTTGGTAAGCAACATAATTATAGTAAGCACCTTAGATCGTTCAGTAGGAAATTGTGAAGCATGTGCAGAAAAAAAAAGATTGCATTGATTAACAAATCCCCTGAATTTTTCACGTTCACCACCAAAACGAAAAGGGGCAACTTGGGAATCCCAGAACTCGGGGCTACGGCAGGAGCCTGGACTCGCCCCTCCAGAACCTCAATCCTGGCTCGCAAATCCTGGGTAGTCTGTCCAACCACTTGCAAATTGTGATTATTTAGGTCCTGAAGATTTGTAAAACGGGTCTTTATATTCTGCAAATCTGCAAGGATATTATCAGTCACTCCGCAAAGTTCCTTTATGCGGGCCTCCATTTTCCAGATCTTTTAAGACAGGATACTGAATGGTTGTGAGAAGTCACAACCACTGTCATCACAGAAAGTACAACCGGACATCCGATATCCACAGTACAGCAGACAAGCCTTTCCAGACCCAGCAGACACTAACGTTTGGCTTCAGAATCTTGTAATGTATGTGGTACAGTTCATATAGCGTCTTGTGCTTGGGTGCGATGAAAATACTTGAGACACAGGTTGATAAAGAACGTCTTGTATTGCTTCATACAAATTGGCAAAAATAAACACACAGGTTGCAAACACAGAAGCAGGAGACACAGCAGGCCAGAGTAATCTAAGCTCAGCAATAACTCTCCACAACAGATTCAGATCTTCTTCTCTGTTACCGCAAGTCCATGCAAACGTGAGGCTCTCAAGAGCAGAGTTCAGAGTCCACAAGTGCTTCAGAGTTCCTCAGTAGGAATGGCTGGAGTACAAGGTCCAAGGCTTCAGGAGTCAGAACACAGGTTCACTGCAGGCTAGATTCTGAAGCACTGATTGCTCAGCTGTGGCTGTTTAAGAAGCAAACGGAGAGAATCAGGGCGGGAACATGCAAGCTGGAAAACTCCATTTTGACTGAGGGCAAGATAGCTGCAGCAAAACAGAAAGCAAAATGGCCGACGAACAAACTGAGTTTCAGAAACAGATACACAGAACCTTACAGCGCCTCTCTATATTACGGGTTGAAGGTGGCTGCCTGTTTTCCCCCAACTCTTGCAGCTGTCTGTTGATCTGCTCCTCCTCAATTCTTAGCTGTTCTATTCTTCCCTGTGCACCTCCAGGAGCATCCGGATCTTTCCAAGGTTTTCCACCAACCCCTTCCGACTTGGAGGTTTTCTTGTTGGCTCCCGACGTCTCTGCTTCTCACGGAGGCCATCTGAGTGGCGGTTCCCTTGCTGACTTTCTTCCTCCATTGAGGCCCCTTCTTTGGTCATCTTCCTCAGTTCACTCTCCTCCCGTACGCTCGGACCAGGAGAGCGCAACCGTTCGGTTTCCCGGACTGTCGTGGATTTCCTGAGGTGGGCATTAGCTTCCTTCTCTATTTGGAGTTCTTTGAGAATTTTCTCTTGCTCCTCTGCCCAGCAGCGGTGCTCCTCCTCTCTCCGTAGAAGTTCCTGCTGATGCTTCTCCTGGGCCGCTCTGAACATCTCCGTATCTTTCACTAGGATTTGGGTCGCCGTCTGGCACGCTGACAGTTGACCTTGGACTTTAGAGACTTCCTTCTCCAGGTCCTCCACTCGTTGCTCAATCCCTTGTCTCTGTATCCTTTCTCGCCCGACTGTCTCTTTAAGCAGCTCCATCTCATGGACTTGCTCTCTTTTATCCAGTACATGTGGCACCATCCTTTCCCCCTTATTTCTCTTCTTATAGAGCATAGGCTGTCTGGCCTTCCTGCAGCCCCTGCGGTGAGGAGGAGATCTGCCACTTGTACCCGACTCCACCTTGCTGCACTCGCTTTCACTTGCGGTTAAGTTACAGTCTGCATAGGAGTCATTCCCACTCCCTCTGTCATCTTGGAACAGCAAGTCCCCACTTAACCCAGTGTCGGCCCCTATTCCTGGAGCTACCCAGTTTTCTGCGGTCCTATATTTGCTCACCCCAAAGTCCTCACTTTGGTCTGAGCCACACTTTCTTACGGTCACCAGGCACTGGGTATCTTTGACTTTAGGGGTGGCTACCTTTGTTTTACCCACCACACTATCAGCAACCACTACAGCCTCCTGCAGGGATGGGCCTCTCTTAGGGTCATTCTGGTTCCCTTCTGAGCAATCAGCCAGTGCTTCGTCCCACACCTCCCAAAACCGTTTAAAATCCTGGCCTATTATTATAGGGTATGGTAAGTCTGGGACTACAGGGACATCATGGGTAGAAATAATAATGAACGTCTCAATGATTACCCTGGATACCGGATACTCCCTAGTGACCCCATGAACACAAGGGACTTCTATCTTCTTTTCGGGAATCAGATAGACAGGGAGTGTGTCACTCAGCAGAGTCACCTGGCTTCCTGAATCTAGAAGTCCACTCACACACTCTCCATTCACTATTAGAGAACAGTTCAGTGCCCCCCGGTCAGATGTAAAATCAGTACACCATTCGCGACATACGCTGTTCAAACCCTGAACCCGGCAATAGTTCCTCGGCTCATCCGCCGCCACCTCTTTTCTCCTCATCGACTCAGTTTGGGACTCCGCCCCTTCTGAGTGTGGCAGTAGTTTATTAGGGTTTACTGGTTCCCCATTCTCACTAGGGACCTCAGAACCCTTTTTCCACAGATCTCAAAACAGACAGAAATCCCGGCCTATAATTATAGGACGCACCAAGTCCCGAATGACGCCGACTTCATGGGACTCAGTGCCATGCGTCGTTTCAATGTCCACTCTGGCCATAGGGTAGTCCTTTACATCACCATGTATGCATTGAACACCGACTTTTTTTCCTGGTAGTATGTTGAGAGGAAAAGTGGCCCTAATCAAGGTCACTAAGCTCCCAGAGTATAGCAGCGCCGTCATTGCTTCACCGTTCACCTTCACGGGTCATACTTGAGGACCCTAATTGGGAAACGGGTTTCCACTGCAGGCTGGATATGCATACCATGAAATACGGTGTCCTATGTTGCAGTCTATCTGCTCGATGGTCTGCGGACACGGGCAGCTATATGTCCTGGCTCATGGCACCTCCAACAAATAATATCACCCGCAGTGACCTTGGGCACCACCTCCCCCCGCCATTTTGACCTTGGGCGCTCCACCCCTTTTTGGGACTCTTCCCCCTGTTGGGGCCGCCAGTACGTAAGAGGCTGCTTCCCCACTGCTCCTTCCATCCCCTGGTACCTCTCGACCAGTCCGACCAGTTCATCAGCATTCCAGGGATCACCCTGGGCAACCCAGGTCTGTAGGGGCTTTGGCAGGGAGTGCACAAACCGATCCATTACTACTCTTTCTACCATCTGGGCCGGTGTAGTGGACTCTGGCTGTAGCCATTTCTGGACCAGATGCAGCAGGTCAAACATTTGGGAGCGCGGCGGTTTGTCCCGGTGATAAGCCCAGCGGTGCACTCTCTGTGCCCTGACAGTCATTGTTACCCCCATACGTGCGAGGATCTCAACCTTTAGCTTAGGATATTCCTGAGCGTCCTGCACCGTCAAATCGTAGTATGCCTTCTGGGGCTCCCCTGTCAGGTATGGGGCCAGTACCTCTGCCCACTGCTATAGGGGAAGTCTTTCCCTCTCAGCAACCCTCTCAAATACAGTCAGGAAGGCTTCAACATCATCCCCGGGGGTCATTTTTTGTAACGTGCGTCTTACCGCCTTTCTGACGTGGTTGTCATCAGCCAGACCTGGGGTTGGGGCACTCGTCCTGCCCTGGATGGCGGTTGTCAGAAGCTGTATCTGCTGCCGATGCTCCTGCTGGCTCTGCTGCATCTGCTGTTGGTGCTCCTGCTGGCTCTGCTGCATCTGTTGCAACAACATCCTGTTGACCTCTTGCTGCTGCACCTGTGCCTGGACCAAGTGTTTCAGCAGGTCCTCCATTCTCTCGGCAATGCAGGCTGGCTTGCTATAGCCTTGACCCACGATATGCAGTAACCAGTCCCACTTCTCTGCTGGGAACGCTGCTCGCACGTCTCCACCAATTGTAAGGATTAGGCCTCGCTTGAGTGCGACCGGAGGTAAGCAGGAGGGCGACTTCACTCGATTCTTCAAGCAAGTTTATTCAAACTTCATAAACTGCTTACAACAGAAAACAAAAACAGCCTTCTCTGGCACAAAGTAACAAAAAAGGCATATATACAGTCCTGGTACTCTAGCAGAGTAGTCTCCTCAGAGCACACACACTGGAGGTCTCCACACCTCCAGCCACTCACACCTGTGGTCAGCAGTAGGCTCATTTATATCGCAGACATCCAGCTAACACAGACCACATGACTGGTCATGTGGCAATGACCTCATCACAGGTCCTCAAACCCCATACAAAGGTATAGTGATGCCCTTCTCTCCCATCTGTCTATGTGTTCATAATATCGCTACACCCCGGATGACCTGAAGTTAACTCGATAGCGTGGGAAAAAATTAATTAACTTTCTCACGCTACTCAGTTCATGTCCGGTCAGTCGGGGAGCCTGCGCAGACATGAATTAATTCATTCTGCAGTGGTTTACAGTCGGGCCGGTAGCATTAGCACCTGTCCCTGCTGTAAACCTGTTAACCCCTTCAGATGGATTGCAGCGGGGGACCTGACTGAACGGCGGAGAGGTATGGATATTGTTGCTTTTTTTTTTAGTTTTTTTACAGGAGAACAAGGGATTTAGATCGATTGGCAGCATAATAAATTTGGTCAAAAACTATGTGTAATTATTTCATTAAAATAATTTTTAATTAATGTGTGTGTTTTTTTAACCCTTTACTACTATAGGATTAATAATGGAGAGTTGTCTAATTGACAACTCTCCATTATTAACCCGGATTAATGTCACCTTTCAATAGCAAGGTGACATTAACCCCTAATTAACACATGAGCCACCGCTAAAGGCAATGGGAATAGAGAAGTAAGTGCCAGAATAGGTGCATCTAATAATGGATGTGCCTTTTCTAGGGTGGTTGGGGGTAGATGTTAGTAGCCAGGGGGGGCCCAAAAACAATGGTCCCTCTCAAGGCTATTAATATCTGCCCTCATTCAATGGCTTTCCCTCTCTGACGGAGAAATACCGCAGGAGCACACAATTTTTTTTACAACGAATTTACATGTTAAATTATCACCTACATGTCCAAAATTTCGCACACATACACTCATCTAATTATTAGTCAAAACCATATATTAAACTAAATAAAATGAAATAGTTTACTGTATGTAAACCATGTGTCATTTCATGTCGGGTTCTGTAATGATTTTACAGATGCCAGCAATTGAATTATCGGCTATTCCGCTATCTATATCTCTATGAAATATAAATATATATAGAGAGGATTATTTGCTTTTTAAACTGATGTGTACAGTTTTTTTACAATGCTATTTTAACATGAGTTTTTACATAGAGAGAACTACTCTATGTAAAACCTCATGTTAATATCGCATTGCATACGGATTTCATACGCATGTCATACGGATGTTCCGTGGAAAAAAACGCATGGAAATCGCATTACACTCGAATGACACTCGCATAGCACTCATCCGTTTTTTCGGTCGTGAAATTGGACCGTTGTTTTTCTCGCAAGTGGGTATGAGCCCTTAGATTTGAATTCAGGAGGTCCAAATTATCAAGAAATTAATCATTCCATAACTAAACCTGGCAGCTATTTAAAATATGTAGGTTAGTTTTTCATTTTTGTCTATGTGCTTGTCTTTGAATTTATTTATTTATCTATATTACTTAGTTAGAATTCATGAAAATAAAGATGAAATATAATTTTATGTACGGGAGTGTGCAAATTGCTGATTTTTTATGTGTCTTTGGTGTCAATGTATGCTTTGATACATCTCTGCTTAACGCCTATTAGATATTGATGTTTGGTGCCAGTTCGCACTCCTGTTTATACAAAATTTAACATTAAATGCAGTGGCTTGCAAAAGTATTTAACACCCTTGGCTTTTTACCTGTTTTGTTACATTACAACCTGTGTTTAAATATTTTTGTAATCCAGTTTGCGTGTGATGCATCAGCACTAGACAGTCTAAGTTGGTGAAGTGAAGGGAGAAAAATATATTCATAAATTAAATTTATAGGATCAAATAACTAAAAAATTGGCATGTGCATATTCTCCCTTTTTGCTATGAAACACCTAAAAATTTCTGGTGCAAGCAATTACCTTCATATGTTACGTGCTTAGTGAAAGGAAGTCCAGCTGGTTGCAATCCAAGTGTCACTTGGTCTGTCAGTATATATACTTTACCTTTTCTGAAAGGCCACAGAGACTGTAATGATGTCATTAAGCAATAGGTACCACTAAATCATGGATGGAGATTGGAGAACCTTTTTTCTGCCAAGGGTCATTTGGAATTTCATAATAGTGTTCGGGGGCCATATAAAATTAATAACTTAAACATTCTAAAAACTGCACCCCTCAAGGTGCTCAAAAGCACATTCAAGAAGTTTATTAACCCTTCAGGTGCTTCACAGGAATTTTTGGAAAGTTTTAAAAAAAATTAACATTTAACTTTTTTGCACAAAATATTTAATTCAGATCCAATTTTTTTTTTATTTTACCAAGGGTAACAGGAGAAATTGGACCCCAAAAGTTGTTGTGCAATTTGTCCTGAGTACGCTGATACCCCATATGTAGGGGGAACCACTGTTTGGGCGCATGGCAGAGCTCGGAAGGGAAGGAGCGCCCTTTGAATTTTTCAACTCAGAATTGAGATCAGACACTATGTCACGTTTGGAGAGCCCCTGATGTGCCTAAACAGTGGAAACCCCCCAATTCTAACTCCAACCTGTTACACTCGGTCCCCGTGCTGGCTCTGCACTCCGTCCTGGTCACTCACCTTCTGCTCTGCAAGCTGTCCCTTTGCAGCAGCCTGTGCACAGGCTGGAGTCTCTTGCTCCCTCTGCGTCCCAGCGTCCGGCTTCCTCCCCCAGTTCTTAGCACGCTGCCAGCAGGCCTCCAGGAAGAATGCTTAGGACGCGAGGCCGCCCTCACCGTCTCTCTTAAAGGGACAGCGTGCATTTTTTGAAAATATCAATTAACCAATGGCAGCGCACTGATTACTATATCTGGCCACTCCACCATATGGGGAGTGCCGGAGCAACGTGTTTCTATCATTGCTACATCCGGTTCTGACTCTGATCTGTCTGCACTGCGTTAACAGTCTCTGTTCTTCGCTCATTCTATTTGTCTCCACAGATCATTGGTATCCTGTATCCGGCTATCCCTGACAATCTCGGCTATCACTTGTGCAAGTGTCATCCCGTTCCGCCATCAGCCATCCATATCCGTGGACTGTGACAAGGTTACTGGAGCCAGCCTGCTACCATCCACTCTGAACCAGGACCTTCCTCACCAACGTCTGACCCTCCACGGTTTCTTCCATTTTATCTGTTACCCCCTTTTGGTCCCTCTGGGACAGCTGCCACGTGTCCGGGGTCTAACTGGAGGTAGCACCTGTGTCCTCCGGGTATTCCATTCTGGTCCTGTTTGAGGGGCCTTACTACGGGTACCCGGGGCTCACTAGTCACGCCCCCTTCGGAGCCCCCCGGACCGCGGTCTCGAGGTTCCACTTCAAAAATTAAAGACGAATGTGAACTTCACCATCTCTGCCTCAGCTTCTATTTGTTACAGATTGCTCCGGCCATGAAACCCGCTGAATCCCAGAGATCTCCGACCACGGAACTGTGCCAGGAGGTGGCCCATTTGGGAGTTCAACAGGACAAGATCACGACTTATCTACGCAGCTTTCTACCCGCATGGATTCCCTGGTGTCCTCGTCTACACCTGACTCATCTATCAGCACTCAGGTACCAGTCCCCATGGCAAGTAAAGGTCCCCGCCTCGCGGCTCCTACCCGCTTCCAGGGTGATCCTATTCAGTGTCAAGGTTTCCTCAATCAGTGTACTCTACACTTCGAAATCTTGGGGCATATGTTTGCTTTTGACCAAGCCAAGCTGGGCTTCATCATGTCACATCTGGGAGGAGAGGCTCTCACCTGGCTAAACCCGCTATGAGAGAGAGGGGACCCGCTGGTTAATGATGTTCAATCTTTCCTAGAGGCTTTTCGCAGGACCTTCGTTGAACCTGGTCGCACCACTTCGACCACTTCAGCCTTGCTTCGCCTGCGCCAAGGAACTCTCACGGTGGCTCAGTATGCTGTTAAGTTCCGCACACTCTCGTCTGAATTATCTTGGAACAATGAGGCCTTGGCAGCTAACTTCTGGGAAGACCTATCAGGAAGAATCAAGGATGAGCTGGCGGGAAGGGACAGACCGACTACCTTGGAGGAGCTAATATCCTTGGCAACCCGGATTGACCTGCGTTTTCAGGAGCATTCCATGGAGATTAAGCGGGACAAAAGGTCCTATCACCTGGACTCTTTTTTTCAAAACGGTTACCTCGCCTTACTCTCCTGAGGCCATGGAGGTAGACCGTGTAAGTTCGGCCACCCGCCGCCGGAAGGCGCGTTGCAAGGAAGGAAGTTGTTACTACTGCGGTAGTTCTGAGCATCTGATCCATTCCTGTCATAAGAAGTCAGGAAACTCCAGTGCCTAGGTTCGGTAGGAGAGGCCACCCTAGGTAGAGAACAGTCCTCTTCCTCATTGCAAATCTCGGTCTCTGTGTCCTGCGGAGCAATAAAATTCTCAGAACATTGTTTACTGGATTCTGGAGCTGCAGGGAAATTCATCCAGCAGGCGGTTGTGGATCATTACCGCTTACCAGTCCAGCATTTTCCTGATCCGTTATGGGTGACCGCTGTAGATGGCAAACCACTGACCGAGCCCGTCCAGTTTCAGACCGAGCTGGTGAAACTCCGGGTAGGTCTTAATGCATGCTGAAAGAATCCGTTTTTATGTATATCCCGGTTTGTCTCATCCCTTGCTTTTCGGTTTACCTTGGCTCCAGATGCATGAACCAGTCCTAAATTGGAGAACTGGAGAGGTTCTGCATTGGGGAGATACCTGCATGAATCGATGCCTAACCCGGATTCAACCTGTTTCGCCTCCAGTCCAGCCAGATACCCTGCCAGGGTTGCCTTCCTCCTATTGGTCCTTCTCTGACGTCTTTGGGAAAAAGGAGGCTGAGAGGCTACCTCCACACAGGTCGTATGACTGTCAGATAGAGCTTCTCCCTGGAACATCTCCTTCTCGCGGGAGAGTTTATCCTCTTTCTCAGGCAGAGACTCAGGCTGTCGGACTACATCCAGGAGAACCTAGCAAGAGGATTTATCCGAAAGTCATCTTCACCGGCAGGAGCAGGATTCTTCTTTGTGAAGAAGAAGGATGGATCCCTGCGGCCCTGTATCGAGTACCGGGGCCTAAACCAGATCACTGTAAAAAACAGGTATCCATTACCTCTTATTTCAGAGCTTTTTGATTGTCTCCGAGGGGCCATGATCTTCACCAAATTGGATCTCCGAGGGGCCTACAACCTGATCCGAATCAGAGAAGGAGACGAATGGAAAACAGCCTTCAACACCCGTGATGGCCACTACGAATACCTGGTAATGCCGTTTGGCTTAAGCAATGCACCTGCGGTCTTTCAGGAATTTTTTAATGACATTTTCAGGGACCTGCTTTATACTTGTGTCGTTGTCTACCTGGACGACATTTTGATTTTCTCTGCAGACTTGACCTCACACCAGAGGCAAGTACGCCAGGTCTTACAAAGACAGAGAGAGCAGGCTATATGCCAAATATGAGAAATGCCTCTTTGAGCAATTCTCTTTGCCTTTCCTTGGGTACATTGTATCTTCTACAGGATTAAGGATGGACCCGGAGACGTTGTCTGCCGTCCTCAAGTGGCCTCGTCCGTCTGGGCTAAAAGCCATACAACGGTTCCTGGGGTTCGCCAACTACTACCGGCAATTCATTCCACACTTTTCCACCCGAGTGGCTCCTCTCACAGCTTTAACCCGGAAAGGTGTAAACTCCAAGGAATGGTCCTCCGAGGCAGAAGAGGACTTTGTTTCTCTCAAAAAAGCCTTCGCTTCCGCAGCCGTTCTCCATAGTCCAAATTCTAATGAGCAATTTTTTCTTGAGGTAGATGCTTCTTCCATAGGTGCAGGAGCAGTTCTCACCCAGAAGGCATCTACTGGTCGGATGATCTCTTGTGGGTTTTTTTTCCAAGGTTTTTTCTCCTGCAGAAAGGAACTACTCCGTTGGAGATCGGGAACTGTTGGCCATCAAATTGGCTCTGCAAGAATGGAGACATCTTCTTGAGGGAGCTCATCACCAGGTAGTCATATTCACCGATCATAAGAACCTTGCCTACCTCCAATCTTCTCTAAGGCTGAATCCCCGTCAGGCCCGGTGGGCATTGTTTTTTGCTCGTTTTAATTTTGTCCTTCATTTCCGCCCAGCTGACAAGAACATCAAGGCAGACGCACTTTCCAGAGCCTTTTTGCCTCCTGAACTGGAGGAAGAACCTCAGCAAATTATCGAACCTTCAAGTTTAGTCTCTGTTGCCTCCATTGATCTTGCCCGGCTCCCCCCAGTGAAGACTCTCGTGACCGCTTCTGAACGTAATCGTGTCCTGCGGTGGGGTCATTCTTCTAAGTTGGCTGGCCATGCCAGTCAGAAAAAGACTCAGCAACTCATCACCCGTTACTACTGGTGGCCTACCATGGGTAAGGATATCCAGGAGTACGTCGCAGCCTGTCCTTCATGTGCCCGTAACAAGACTGATAAACATCTACCAGCCGGCAGGCTCTTGCCTCTTCCGATCCCGTCCACTCCCTGGCAGCACATCGCGATGGATTTCATCACGGATCTTCCCGTTTCTTCTGGCTGCTCAGTGGTATGGGTTGTGGTGGACCGCTTCTCTAAAATGTCTCACTTCGTTCCGCTATCTGGTCTCCCGTCTGCTCCAGAACTGGCCGCTCACTTTATTCAGCACATCTTCCGTCTACATGGATTTCCTCTCCACATTGTGTCCGACAGAGGAGTCCAGTTCACCTCTAAGTTCTGGAGAGCAGTCTGCAAACTGGTAAAAATAGAACTAGATTTTTCTTCGGCATACCATCCCCAATCCAATGGGCAAGTGGAGAGGATCAATCAAATCCTGGCTGGATTCCTGAGCCACTTTGTCAACGCTCATCATAACGACTGGGTAGAATTATTGCCCTGGGCGGAATTCTCCTACAACAACCAAGTGTATCTTCTGGAAAATCTCCCTTTCAGATTGTGTTTGGACTTCAACCCGGAATTCCTCTTCCTTTCTCTGGAGCGTCTGGTGTTCCGGCAGCCGATACCTTTACCAGAGATTTCCTGAACATTTGGAAAGATACCAAGACTGTTTTTGAGAGAGCCTCTCAACGTATGAAAAGGCATGCGGACAAAAGACGCTTGGATGCTCCCACCTTTCGTCCCGGAGACAAGGTATGGCTCTCCTCCAAGTACATCCATTTGAAGTTGCCTTCGTACAAATTGGGTCCCCGTTTCATTAGTCCCTTTGAAGTCTTGAGACAAATCAACCCGGTCTCTTACAAACTGAAATTGCCTACTTCCCTACGTGTGCCTAATTCCTTTCATGTTGCCCTCCTTAAACCAGTAATTTTGAGTCTCTTCTTTAAGGACCCGGGTACCACTCCAGATCCGGTCTCTGAGGATGATGTTTTTGAGGTAAAACATATCTTGGCTACTAAGAAAGTAAGAGGTAAGACCTATTACCTGGTGGACTGGAAGGGTTTTGGTCCTGAGGAGAGGTCTTGGGAGCCTAAAGAGAACATCCAGGCTCCTCTTCTTCTTAAAAAATGTCACGCAGGCTTGAAAAAGAGGGGGTGTAAAGAGGGGGATACTGTTACACTCGGTCCCCGTGCTGGCTCTGCACTCTGTCCTGGTCACTCACCTTCTGCTCTGCAAGCCGTCCCTTTGCAGCAGCCTGTGCACGGGCTGGAGTCTCCTGCTCCCTCTGCTTCCCAGCGTCTGGCTTCCTCCCCCAGTTCTTGGCAGGCTGCCAGCAGGCCTCCAGGAAGAATACTTAGTACGCGAGGCCGCCCTCACCGTCTCTTTTAAAGGGGCAGCGTGCACTTTTTAAAAATGTCAATCAACCAATGGCAGTGCACTGATTACTATATCTGGCCACTCCACCATAGGAAGAGTGCCGGAGCAACGTGTTTCTATCATTGCTACATCCAGTTCTGACTCTGATCTGTCTGCGCTGCGTTAGCAGTCTCTGTGCTTCACTCATTCTATTTGTCTCCACAGATCATTGGTATCCTGTATCCGGCTATCCCTGACAATCTCGGCTATCACTTGTGCAAGTGTCATCCCGTTCCGCCATCAGCCATCCATATCCGTGGACTGTGACAAGGTTACTGGAGCCAGCCTGCTACCATCCACTCTGAACCAGGACCTTCTTTACCTACGTCTGACCCTCCACGGTTTCTTCCATCTTATCTGTTACCCCCTTTTGGTCCCTCTGGGACAGCTGCCACGTGTCCGGGGTCTAACTGGAGGTAGCACCTGTGTCCTCCGGGTATTCCATTCTGGTCCTGTTCGAGGGGCCAAACTACGGGTACCCGGGGCTCACTAGTCAGGCCCCCTTCGGAGCCCCCCGGACCATGGTCTCGAGGTTCCACTTCAAAAATAAAAGACGTATTTTTGGGAGGCACAATGAACAAAAACCAGCAATTCATGAATTTCTTTTGGGGGAGGCGTTTATACCGTTCCACGTGTGGTAAAATTGATAAAGTAGTTTTATTCTTCGGGTTTGTACGATTACAGTGATACCTCATTTGTACATTTGTATTTTTTTATGCTTTGGCGCTTTTATACAATAAAAACAATTTTATATAAAAAATAATTATTTTTGCATCGCTTTATTCTGCGAGCTATAACTTTTTTATTTTTTTGCTAATGATGCTGTATGGCAGCTCGTTTTTTGCGGGACAAGATGACGTTTTCAGCAGTACCATGTTTATTTATATCCATCTTTTTGATCGGGTGTTATTCCACTTTTTGTTCGGCGGTATGATGATAAAGCATTGTTTTTTTGCCTTGTTTTTTTGTTTTTTTAAGGGGCTCACTAAAGGGGTTAACTAGTGGGACAGTTTTATAGGGCAGGTCATTACAGATGCGGTGATACTAAATATCTGTACTTTTATTGTTTTTTTATTTACATAATAATAATGTGTTTATTGGGGAAATATTTTTTTTTATTATTATTTATTTCGGGATTTTTTTAAAAATATATTTACACATGTTATTTTTTTTTTTACATTTTTACATTGTCCCAGGGTGGGACATCACTATATAGTGTCAGATCGCTGATCTGACATTTTGCAGAGCACTCTGTCAGGCAGTGCAGGAGGCTTGCAGGCACCTGCTCTCAGCAGGCACTGACAAGCCACCTCCCAGCAGGACCTCGAAGGACCCCGCGGCCATCTTGGATCCGGGGGCCTGCAGGGAGGAGGCCCTTTGGAACAACGCGATCACATCGCATTGCTCTGAGGGTCTCAGGGAAGCACGCAGGGAGCCCCCTCCCTGCGCGATGCTTCCCTGTTGTGAATGTGCTGGAAATGAATTCTGAGCAGAAGCTCCCTCTGGTGGTTACAAACAGTACTGAAGTATCCAATGAAGATTGTGAGGATTGGTGATCAGGTGTTACTGACTGGTCTTATATAAGGGAGGTTCCCTCCCATCAGGATTGCCGGTGATCAATTGTTCTGGTCTCATCTTTGATTCCTGTTCACTTTGTAGCTTGCTGTTTCGTGCCTGCATCTTCTGCTAACAGATAAGACATTTTCTTCTTTTAGTTTTTTGTGCTTGCTTTTTGCATTTTGTCCTGCACTTCTGTGGGGGTCTGCCGGGTCCCCTCCGGGGGCTTGTGCTCCTCTCAGTTTAGTTCAGCCACTGTTGTTTGTTCATTTGCCTTTTCCAGTTTTTTCAGTGGCTGCTGTTTAGTTTTGTTACACCAGAGAACTAATTTAGGTGGTAGAGGTCGTGTGATCTCAGGTGTTTTTGTAATTAGTAGAGTTGGTACTTTTCAGGGTTTTTTGGGATTGCAGTAAATGTCCTTCCTATCCTTTTCTATTTAAGAAGTTTGGGCCCCAACGTTTGCTCATACTATTTTCTGTCTGTGTCTGTATTTTCCTCTTGTCTAACCGCCATTACATGTTTGGGGGCTTTCTATGTTCTTTGGGGATCTGCTCCGGGGCAGATAGTTTTCCTCTTTCTGTCTTTAGGTGTAGTTAGCTTCTCAGGCTGTGACGAGGCGTCTAGGACCAACGTAGGTACGCTCCACGGCTGCCTTTAGTTGTGGTGGTTAGTCAGGGTACTGCAATCCCATAGATTCCAACCTCTCTGGTGTATTTCCTTTTTTGCCTGCTCTCCTCAGCTGCCAAATCATAACAGTATCACCGGCCCAAAAACTGATATTTGTATGGTACTCACAGAAGGGAAAAATAGTGTTAAAAAAAAAAAAAGAAGATTGTCAGAGTTGTCAGAGATTTTTTTTTTTTTTTTTTTCCCCTCTGTTTCTCTGAATGCTGAGGAGGATTTTTTTTTCTCTCAATGGAGTTTGCACAGTTGTCTGGCCGTGTGGATCAGCTTGCCACTGAAGTTCGGAGTATTGCTACCTATCTTGCTAGGTTGCCTGTTGTGGAACCTAGGATCCCCATGCCAGATTTATTTTTGGGGGATTGAGCTAAATTTCTGAATTTCAAAAATAACTGTAAGTTGTTTTTTGCCTTAAAACCTAAGTCCTCAGGGAATGCAGCACAGCAGGTTCAAATTGTCATCTCTCTCCTGCGCGGCAATCCTCAGGATTGGGCTTTTTCCCTGACACCTGGGGACCCTGTTTTGAGTAATGTTGATGCATTTTTTCAGGCTCTGGGGTTATTGTACGATGAGCCTAATGTCACTGATCAAGCTGAAAAAGCCTTGTTGGCATTAAATCAGGGGCTTGAGGACGCTGAGTTATACTGTCAGAGATTCCGAAGGTGGGCAGTCCTGACCAAATGGAATGACGATGCTTTGGCAGCCCTTTTTCGGAAGGGTCTGTCAGAGAATGTAAAGGATGTTATGGTGGGTTTCCCTGTCCCCTCTGGTCTCAATGATTCTATGTCATTAGCGATTCAAATTGACAGACGTTTGCGTGAGCGTAGAGGTATGCGTGGAATAGTGTTGCCTTGTGAACCAGCTTCTGAACCCATGCAGTGTGATAGAGTGGCTTCTGGGACACAGCGCTATGAGTTTCGAAAACGCAGTGGGTTATGTTTCTACTGTGGTGATGCCTCTCATGCTATTTCAGTCTGCCCTAAGCGGGGAAGACGTTTTGCACGCTCAGTTGTCTTGGGTAGTGTTCAGACTAAATTTTTGTTGACTGTTACCCTGATTTGCTCCCTGTCCACATTTTCTGCTCAGGCTTTCGTTGATTCGGGAGCAGCTATTAACCTGATGGATTTTGATTTTGCTAAACGTTGTGGGTTTCCCTTGATACCCCTACTGAAGTCTATTCCCCTACTGGCGATCGATTCTACCCCTTTGGCTGAGAATAAACCTCAGTTCTCTACTCAGGTGATAATGAGAGTTGAACCTATCAACAGAAGCATACAGTCTAGATCACGTGAGGTCATTATTGCCCTCTACTCCTCTTTGGTCAGACCTCATCTGGAATACTGTGTCCAGTTTTGGGCACCACATTTTAAAAAAGACATCAACAAACTGGAGCAAGTTCAGAGAAGAGCCACCAGAATGGTGTCCGGTCTGCAAACCATGTCCTATGAGGAACGGTTGCAGGATTTGGGAATGTTTAGCTTGCAAAAAAGAAGACTGAGAGGAGACTTAATAGCTGTCTACAAATATCTCAAGGGCTGTCACATTGTAGAAGGATCATCTTTATTCTCATTTGCACAAGGAAAGACTAGAAGCAATGGGATGAAACTGAATGGGAGGAGACACAGATTAGATATTAGAAAAAACTTTTTGACAGTTAGGGTGATCAAGGAGTGGAACAGGCTGCCACGAGAGGTGGTAAATTCTCCTTCAAACAGAGGCTGGACAGACATCTGTCTGGGATGATTTAGAGAATCCTGCGTTGAGCAGGGGGTTGGACCAGATGGCCCAGGAGGTCCCTTCCAACTCTACTATTCTATGATTCTATGATTCTATGATCATCAGGAGAGTTGCAAATTTTTGGTGCTGTATAATCTGCATGACATTATCGTACTGGGTTTCCCTTGGTTACAGTCTCATAATCATGTTTTGGATTGAAAATCTGTGTCTGTAACCAGTTGGGGCTGCCAATGTGTTAATACCAACACTCCTGTTTTTTCTGCCCCCCAGGCTCAGGATGTTCCTGACTTTTTGACTGATTTTTCTGATGTGTTTAGCGAAAGTAAATCTGCATCCTTGCCCCCCTCATAGGAGCTATGACTGCGCTATTGAATTAGTGCCTGGTAGTAAATTCCCTAAAGGTCGCCTTTTTAACTTGTCTGTACCTGAACATGACGCTATGCGGTCTTATATCAAGGAGTCATTGGAGAAGGGTCATATCAGACCATCCTCTTCACCCTTGGGTGCCGGTTTTTTCTTTGTGGCCAAAAAGGATGGTTCATTAAGGCCGTGTATTGATTATCGTCTCTTGAACAATAACACTGTGAAATATCAATATCCGTTACCCTTGATTTCTGACCTGTTTTCCAGCGTGAAAAGTGCTACTTGGTTTACCAAGCTTGACCTCAGGGGGGCATATAACCTTATTCGCATTAAGCAAGGGGATGAATGGAAGACGGCATTTAATACCCCAGAGGGGCATTTTGAGTACCTAGTGATGCCCTTTGGGCTCACTAATGCTCCTTCTGTCTTCCAGTCCTTCATGAATGACATTTTCAGGGATTTTGTGGATAAATTTCTGATTGTTTATTTGGATGATATCTTGATTTTTTCCAATGACTGGGACTCTCATGTGAAACATGTTCGGACTGTGTTCCAGATTTTGAGAGAGAATGCTCTGTATGTGAAGGGATCAAAGTGTCTTTTTGGCGTACAGAGGATCTCATTTCTGGGATTCATTTTTTCCCCATCTGTTATTGAAATGGACCCGGTCAAGGTTCAGGCCATCTGTGATTGGGTCCAACCTACTTCATTAAAGGCTCTTCAAAGATTCTTGGGTTTTGCCAATTTTTATCGTAAATTTATTGGTAATTTCTCTGTTATTGTTAAACCATTGACTGATTTGACCAAAAAGGGTTCTGATGTGGTGAATTGGCCTCCTGAGGCAGTCTCTGCGTTTCAGGAACTTAAGCAGAGATTCACTTCTGCTCCTGTTCTACGGCAGCCTGATGTTTCTCTGCCATTTCAGGTGGAGGTTGATGCCTCTGAAATTGGGGCAGGTGCCGTTTTGTCCCAAAGAGATCCAGAGACCTCTAAAAGTAACCCTTGTGCCTTTTTCTCTCGAAAATTTTCCCCAACTGAACGTAATTATGACGTGGGTAATCGGGAGTTATTGGCCATGAAGTGGGCTTTTGAAGAGTGGAGACATTGGCTGGAGGGAGCCAAACATCAGGTGGTGGTCCTCACGGACCATAAGAATCTGGTTTATCTGGAATCAGCCAAGCGACTTAATCCTAGACAGGCCAGGTGGGCCTTGTTTTTCATACGTTTTAATTTCATGGTTTCCTTTCTTCCTGGCACTAAGAATGTTAAGGCGGATGCCCTCTCGAGGAGTTTCCTTGCGGACTCTCCTGAGTTATCTGATCCTGCTGTTATTTTGAAAGAGGGTGTAGTTCTTTCCGCCATCTCGCCCAATTTGAGACTGGCTCTGGAAGGGTGTCAGGAGAATAAACCCGAGCGCTGCCCTATTGGGAAATTGTTTGTCCCAGACCGGTGGAAAAAGAGTGTGATGTCTGAGATTCATTGTTCCGCGTTGGCCGGTCATCCCGGAATTTTTGGTACCAGAGACTTGGTTAGTCGGTCCTTTTGGTGGCCTACTTTGTCTCGTGACGTCAGGGAATTTGTGCAGTCCTGCGGGACTTGCTCTCGCTCCAAGCCTTGCTCTCGCTCTAGTGGTTTGTTGATGCCATTGCCTGTGCCCAAGAGACCATCGACCCATATCTCTATGGATTTCATTTCCGACCTCCCTGTTTCTCAGAGAATGACCGTTATCTGGGTGATTTGTGATAGGTTTTCCAAAATGATACATCTTGTGCCATTACCTAAGTTGCCTTCCTCCTCTGAATTGGTGCCTTTGTTCCTTCAGCACGTGGTTCGGTTACACGGCATTCCTGAGAAAATTGTGTCTGACAGAGGAGTCCAGTTTGTTTCCAGATTTTGGAGGACTTTTTGTTCTAAACTTGGTGTTCAATTGTCTTTCTCCTCGGCTTTTCATCCTCAGACCAATTGACAAACTGAGAGAACAAACCAGACATTGGAGACTTATCTGAGATGCTTTGTGTCTGCTGATCAGGATGACTGGGTCTCTTTTTTGCCTTTGGCTGAGTTTGCTCTTAATAATAGGGCTAGCTCTGTCACTTTGATGTCTCCATTTTTCTGCAATTTTTCTGTTTCACCCTCGATTTTCTTCGGGACAGACGGAGGCTTCTGTCTGTCCAGGTGTTGACTCTGTTGTGGAGCGTATGCAGCAGATTTGGGAACAGGTAGTGGAGAGGTTGTCCCTCTCTCAGGAGAGGACCCAGCGGTTTGCCAACCGGCATAGGACTGATGGTCCTCGGTTTGAAGTGGGGGACTTGGTCTGGTTGTCCTCAAGAAATATCCCTATGAGAGTTACATCTCCTAAGTTTAAGCCTAGGTTCATTGGACCTTATAAGATCATGGAGATTCTTAATCCTGTTTCCTTTCGTTTACTTCTTCCAGGGACATTTAAGATCCATAACGTGTTCCACAAGTCCTTATTGAAGAGGTTTGTCGAGCCAGTGGTTCTTATGGCTGTGCCTCCTGACCCTGTTTTGGTTGAGGGCAATCTGGAGTATGTGGTTGAGAAAATATTGAATTCTTGTTTTTCTAGACGGAAACTCCAGTATTTGGTTAAGTGGAGAGGTTATGGTCAGGAGGACAATTCTTGGGTGTTTGCTTCGGACATCCATGCTAGGAGACTCATCCGTGCGTATCACAGAGCTCATCCTGACCGACCTGGTTGCTCAAATGAGGGTTCGGTGACCCCTCCTCAAGGGGGGGTACTGTTGTGAATGTGCTGGAAATGAATTCTGAGCAGAAGCTCCCTCTGGTGGTTACAAACAGTACTGAACTATCCAATGAAGATTGTGAGGATTGGCGATCAGGTGTTACTGACTGGTCTTATATAAGGGAGGTTCCCTCCCATCAGGGTTGCCGGTGATCAATTGTTCTGGTCTCATCTTTGATTCCTGTTCACTTTGTAGCTTGCTGTTTCGTGCCTGCATCTTCTGCTAACAGATAAGACATTTTCTTCTTTTAGTTTTTTGTGCTTGCTTTTTGCATTTTGTCCTGCACTTCTGTGGGGGTCTGCCGGGTCCCCTCCGGGGGCTTGTGCTCCTCTCAGTTTAGTTCAGCCACTGTTGTTTGTTCATTTGCCTTTTCCAGTTTTTTCAGTGGCTGCTGTTTAGTTTTGTTACACCAGAGAACTAATTTAGGTGGTAGAGGTCGTGTGATCTCAGGTGTTTTTGTAATTAGTAGAGTTGGTACTTTTCAGGTTTTTTTGGGATTGCAGTAAATGTCCTTCCTATCCTTTTCTATTTAGGAAGTTTGGGCCCCAACGTTTGCTCATACTATTTTCTGTCTGTGTCTGTATTTTCCTCTTGTCTAACCGCCATTACATGTTTGGGGGCTTTCTATGTTCTTTGGGGATCTGCTCCGGGGCAGATAGTTTTCCTCTTTCTGTCTTTAGGTGTAGTTAGCTTCTCAGGCTGTGACGAGGCGTCTAGGACCAACGTAGGTACGCTCCACGGCTGCCTTTAGTTGTGGTTCTTAGTCAGGGTACTGCAATCCCATAGATTCCAACCTCTCTGGTGTATTTCCTTTTTTGCCTGCTCTCCTCAGCTGCCAAATCATAACACTTCCCTATGCCACCGGAATGCTGCGATCATCTTTGATCGCAGTGTGCCAGAGTTAAAGTGCTGGGAGCGATCTGTGACCACTCCTGGCACTTAGTGCCTGGTGTCAGCTGTGAAAATCAGCTGACACCCAGCCACAATAGGCCGCGCTCCCCCCGTGAGCGCGGGCGATCGACTATGACGTACTATACCGTCACTGGGACTTAAGGCCCAGGTCACATGGACGGGATAGTACATCATATGGTAGAAAGGGGTTAATAAAAAATAATGGTTAAAAAAAATAGCGTAGGGTCCCCCTATATTTGTTAAACAGCCATAGTAAAGCATACTACTGGGACTGGTATTTCAGGCTCGTAAGGATCCAACATCCATGAACCTTACCAGCCTGATAATACCATGTCGCAGCAGTCTACTTACCTTGGATGGTTAGCAAAAATAGTGAGATCCCCTCCAAAAAATAACATTGGGTCCCCCTATTTCTGTTAACCAGCCAAGGAAAAAGTAGACAGCTGCGGTCTGGTATTCTCAGGCTGATGAGGCCCATGGATTTTGGCCCACACCAGCCTAAAAATAGCAGCCCTCAGCCGCCCCACAATTGGCTCATCCAAAGATGTGCCAATTGTGGCACTTTACCCTGCTCTTCCCGCTTGCCCTGTAGCGATGGCAAGTGAGGTTCACATTTGTGAGGTTGATGTCACCTTTGTATTGTCAGGTGACATCAAGCCCACGACTTAGTAATGGAGAGGCGTCTGTAAGACACCTCTCCATTACTAATCCTATAGTTACATTGTAAATAAAAACACAGACAACCAGAATAAAGTATTTTAATTGAAATAATGACACAGACTCCTTTAATAGATCTTAATTAAACCATACTTACTACATCGCCTATTCCATGACGCCCTTGTATCCGGGAAGAGAATTAAAATAAAAAAGCAACAATATTGCTTACCTGTCCGCCGAGAAGATATACATACTATCCCACGATAAATCCAGCTCTGCTACATGTGGAATTTCTTTTGCTGAATGGTGGCATTATGCCACCATTCAGCCTGACTTCCAGAACACAGCTGAGCTTGAAGCTGATGACCAAAGATAACTCGGTCACCGGCAGTCACGTGCACTGCAGGTCTCGCGATCAGCTGATCGTGAGAACTTGGCTAGTGATCGGAGATAACCCCATCCCCTGTGGTCACGTGCACTGCAGTTTATCGTGATCAGCTGATCGTGCATGCAAGCTGCGTTCGTGCACTTAATAAGCATGTGACTAGGAAGATCATGCGGTTTTACTGCATCTAGTGAAAGTGTATGGGTAATTTACACAGCCTGAGCGTCTCTGCTACATAAATTGACGTGCTGCGGTCTGGAAAGACGTGCCGCATGCCTGTCTCTGCAGGTAAGCCGGAGGCATCCGTGCATGCATAGTGGAGATGGGATTTCTTGAAATCCCATCCACTATGCTGTAACATCTGGCCACTGGGGACTGGATGTACACAGCGTCCAACCCGCAGCATTTACTGACCGTGGAAATAGACCATTAAAGGGCCCAAGACCAAAAAATGGGCAAAGTGACTGCGGGCCACACCAGATGATATGACGTTCCCCACCTCTGCACTAACCAAACATCACGTAGACCAATGAGATCTCCAAACAAGTCAGGGACAAAGTTGTTGAAAAGTGCAAGTCAGGGTTGGGGTATTAAAAGAAATTCCAATCTCTGATGATCCCTTGGGGCACTATCAAATCCATTATTATCAAATGGAAAGAACATGGTACCACAATAAACCTGCCAAGAGTGGGCCCACAAAACTCTCAGTCCGGGCAAGAAGGCCATTAATTAGAGAGGCATAATATAATAATAATAATAATAATAATAACAGGGACAAAAGGAAACCCTGAAGGATCTACAGAGTTCCCAAGCAGAGACTGGAGGATCTGTCCATACGACAACAATAAGCCGTAAACTCCATAGAATTGGCATTTATGCAAGAGTGGGCAGGAAAAACTATTTACTTACAAATAAAAATTGTAAGGCTCATTTTGAGTTTGCTAAAAGACATGTGGGAGACTACCCAAATGTAATGAGAAACGTGTGGTCAGATGAGACCAAAATTGAATTTTTTAGCCACCAAGATAAATGCTATGTCTGGCTCCAAACAACACAACTCATCACCCCAAGAACACCATTCCCACAGGGAAGCATGGCGGTGGCAGAATCATGCTGTGGGTGTCACTGGGATACCGTGACAACGAGAGGCCAGAAGAACCACAGTGTCTAGTTTCACAAACACCTGCACTGGTTAGAAGGACTTCACCATTTTATTAAACAGTGCATATTTTTCCCTTGTTAGTGGTGCAAGTTTTAAACTGTTCAGCTGTAGCTTCTGGAGCATTCATACCTAGACTGTAGTTGGAGGTGCAGTTCGTGGTTGGAGTTGACATTTGGAGAGCTGTTCAAGAAATTGTTGCTTTGAGTTTGTTTGTGTGCACATATTCATCCTCTACTATTCAGTTTCTCCTTCCTTTAACTCCCCTGTGTCCCACTCTGTTGTTTGGTGAGTGTATTTTGTATGGTTAGTATTTTCATTTATCCATGTTCATCTACCTTTTTTGTCTGGTTAGTGCATTCCTATACTCTGCTGCTTCCCACTATCCTGGTTGTGGGAGGGGATAGATAAGGGTTGATATAATTTCTCTCCTCCAGGGTAACCCTCAAGCCTTGGCCTTTTCTCTTTGGACAGTTGAGGAATTTTTTCTGCCTCTGTGTCTTATATATGATGACCCCAACAGTGTCTCTCTAGCTGAATCTACACTACGTCAGCTTCAGCAGGGAGACTCGCCAATAGAGGAGTAATGCTCTGAGTTCTGTAGGTGGACTACAAACACTAAGTGGAATGACCCCGAGCTCCGTAGTCAGTTCTGTCAGGAGTTTTCTGTGAGGGTAAATTATGGCGTTCATTTGAAACCCTGGTTTCCCTGGAGGTGGCCATGACTCTGCCTATCCATGTGACCGCTGCCTTCATCAGAGACATAAAGAGACACTCCAATTCTCAGGGGGCCTTTGCTCAAGGGAACCTAGGGCTGAGTCAACTGAGGAACTCATGCAGTTGGGGGGGACAACTCATTTTACTGGTCCTCCTGTAGTTTGGTGTAAAGGGGAGGATGTTTTTTCTGTGGTGGGAATGGTCATTTAGTGGGTACTTGATCTTCCGTACCTAATTGCAAACTGTCTCCAGAAAACTAAGGATACTGGGTTGTGGAGAGATTAGCAACCATGGTGTATATATTTCCTCAGTGGGTAGGTCACAATCATTTTTACTAGCTGGTGTCTACTGAAAAAATCCATTTCTTCCTCTGAACCATTGCTACCGCCACCTTCCCCGGTCATGGTTGATGGGAATTTGGAATTTCAGATAGCTAAAATTATCACTTCTCAATGATCATCTCGCTTGGTTTGTCAGTGTCTTCAGTATCTGGGACACTGGAAGGGTTATAGTCCTGAAGAGATAATGTGGGTACCAGCATCTGACGTCCGTATGGTCAGGTTGGTCCGGTCTTTTCACGTGGCACACCCGGATAAACCCAGCCCTGAGGTTCCGGATGTCCCTCTTAGGAGAGGGGGTACTGTCACAGGGATATCGCGACAGAGATGGGCCAGAAGACTGCAGTGTCAGCTTTCACAAATTCCTGTATTGTTTAGAAGTACTTCACCATCGTATTAAACAGTGCAGATTTTTCCCTTGCTAGCGGTTTTGAATAAATCCCCAGCAGTGTCACCAGCAAAGCACCCCCACACCATCACACCACCTCCTCCATGCTTCACGATGGGAACCAGGCATGTAGAGTCCATCTGTTCACCTTTTCTGCGTGCAAAGCAGTAATCAAAGCAAAAGGTGGCTACTTTGAAGAACCTAGAATATAAGACATATTTTCAGTTGTTTACACTTTTTTGTAAAGTGTAATGTATAATTCCACATGTGTTACTTCATAGTTTTGATGTCTTCAGTGTGATTCTACAATTTTCACAGTCATGAAAATACAGAAAAATCATTGAATGAGAAGGTGTGTCCAAACTTTTGGTCTGTACTGTAGGTACAGAGACTCTAATTCCAATGATGTATCATTTAGTATACTGGGTGCAGCAGTTGTGACAGAATCACAATTTTCTCTGCTGCAGATCTAGCAGAGCTCAGAATGCCGAGCTATATAATCCCGCCCACATCAATGATTGGCAGTTATTTGTGTAATGACAGAAAGCGGCTAATTCGTGATGATGGTGCGTTTGGACCAGGAGGCACGAAACACCTAGTCCTGTGATTATCTCCTACTGATTAAACACTTATTGTATGGAAACGGCAAAACATAGCCTAGTACGTGACCCATCCCTGTAATTAGGGTATTTGCCCCTACATCAGGGACAGACATATCACTGGTGCAGCCACACAGGGGCCTAAGAGTAGAGGCGGTCCCATTTCCACAAGTAGATTTGTGCATTATGATGAGCTATTGGACTGCAAAGGGCCCATATGTTGTCAGTGTACAGGGTCCCTTTCCTTCCTGTGTCCGCAAATGCCCTACATTGTGCTGTTTTCAGATTACATAGCAAAAACCTGCTGACAGATTCCTTTAATGAAAGATGCGCTGTAATAGGATGTGTCAGATTTCATGGGCCTTCATTTGATGGATGGTGGATGGCGGAGCTGGTTGGCATCGGAATAAAAACTTGAAGTTGAATAAACATTTTACAACATTTCAAGGAGTCTTGCGCTAGAAAACTTAAAAACACTCCTAAATAAACCAGGGGCAAATTAAATTAAAAAAACTACACAACATTTTGACCAAAAAAAAATGATTAGACTGAGTTTTTCTATCAATTTTTCTTTCAAATTTTCTTTCAATTTCAATTTTTTTTCAATTTTTATTACTGCACATATCAGTATGGTGTCCTTACCACGCATACTGTACTCTAGCTGGAATCTCCTCTAAGAAGTAAGTACATCCCTGGTGTGCTACTAGTACACCCTGGGGGCGGAGCTTGTGTGCAGAGACGGGAACAAAAGTGAAACAGACCATCTCTGCATGTGGTTAGTGCTCTGTGTCTGAACCTGCGGAATGCTGGGAGACAGTTGTAGCTCTAGCTGGTATCTGAAGTTGTCTTTTAACTTTTATTACTGCACAGATTGTGTAATTGTGTATTACTGCATTACTCTGTGATTAGGTTTCATTTGATGAAATGTGAGTAACCTTTTTTTGCTGAGAAGATCAAGCGGATGTTCTGCCGGTAAGACCAGTAAGTACAAAAGGCCAAATCTGCAAGTATAAATTGTCTCTAATGGCCATTAAAGAAAGCAACTAAACTCAACTTCAGGACACCGGATTCAGATTTCCCTAAACTCAGGTGACAAATAAGAGAATTAAGTTTAAATCTATTAATTATAGTACAAAGGTCACTTGTCGGTGTTGCGCACAGATAGTCCTCCTGCAATATCAGGCTGCATTTACTTATGACAGCAAAGACATTATTTGCCTTTATTGTTGCCGGACCCTTGTGAAGGAAGGAATACTGTACACAGGCTGACGGAGGGTTAAAAAAAATCATCTAAATTAAACAGTGTGAGACACAATATTTATCTCTCAGTGTTTCCTAGGATTCTATATTACAAGCTACCTCCAGCCAAAATAAAGGGGACTTCAGGAATCCATTAATATAACCAAATGTTACACTTGCTTCTCTATTGTCCACTGGTCTGATTGATCCCTGCACAATGAATGCCGAAAACTGAACAACATAAATAAGATAGATAGATAGATAGATAGATAGATAGATAGATAGATAGATAGATAGATAGATAGATAGATAGATAGATAGATAGATAGATAGAGAAGATAAGGCAGAGAGCAGCACATATCCGATAATGGTAGTTGGGTGCAAGTCTTCACAGGTACATACCAGTCGTTATATAAGAAAAAATAAGAAGCAGCACACCATCAGTGCAAAAAAAGCTATTTTACTAGCCCATTTGTGCGCGACGTTTCGGCTCTGTGTGTGAGCCTTTATTGTACAATGTTATAATTAATACCTCTTTGCACTTTTTGTACAAATATGAAATAATAGAGATGAAATTGTATTACTAAAACATTGATTGATGTAAATTGCATTCACTTGTCACATACTTTAAATACTCTGGATGTGCATTCATATGTTGCTTGAGAAAGGCTGACACATAGAGCCGAAACGTCGCGCAAAAACGGGCTATTAAAATGGCTTTTTTTGCACTAAGCTGATGGTGTGCTAGTTCTTATTTTTTCATAGATAGATGATGAAATAACACCTGTACTTCTCTTGAGGAAATTTATTATACAGTAGCTTTCAAAAGTATTCACCCCCTAGACATTTTTCATGTTTTGCTACCTAACAACCTGAAATGTCACTGTTTTTGTGAGGGTTTGCATCAGTTCATGTAAAGAACATGCCTACAACTGAGAACATTTGTTTTGTTTTTTATTATGCAGTAAACAATAAATAGTACAAAATAACTGAAAATTTCAGTGGGTGTAACTATTCACCTCCTAAAGCCAGCACTTTGTAGCGCCTCCTTTTGCACCAATTACAGCTGCAAGTCGCTTTGGATAAGTCTCTATGAGCTTTCCAATTCGATTAAGGTCTGGGCTTCGACTAGGCCACTCCAAAATATTTACATGATTTCCTTTAAACCAATCGAGTGTTGCTTTAGCAGTATGCTTTGAGTCATTGTCTTCTTGGAATGTGAACCTTCGTCCCAGTATCAAATCACTGAAAGATTGAATATGCAAATTGCCTCTTCAAACAAAGAGGACTTGTACTCTATAGCGCCACCTATTGGAAGTAGCGATCCTACAAGTCACAATCAACCCTTTAACGAGTCTTGTAATATGACTTAGGATAAAAGCCAAATCAGATTCTCCATAGATTGAAATAAGTTTTACTCAAGAATATCCCAATATTTTGCACCATACAACTTCCTCTCAACTTTGACCATTTTCCCTGTCTTTTATCCTGAAAAACATCCCCACAGCATGATTCTGACTCCACCATGCTTCACTCTGGGAATAGTGTTCCTGGGGTGATGAGCTGTTTTGGTTTGGTGCAAGACATACTATTTATTTTGCCTAAAAAGTTCAATTTTGGTCTTATCTGACCACATAACCTTTTTCCATATATTTGGGGGTCTCCCACATGTCTTTTGGCAAACTCAAAACGAGCCTTACAATTTTTTTAAGTAAAGGCTTTTTTTCTGCCCACTCTTCCTTAACTGCCACTTCTATGGAGTGTATGGCTTATTGTGTTCATATGGACAGATGCTCCAGTCTCTGCTTGGGTACTCTGCAGCTCCTTCAGCCTCTGTGTTTCCCTTCTGTTTAAAGTCCTCCTTACCTAGGCTGAGAAATTAGGTGGGTGGCCCTCTCTTGGCAGGTTAGTTGTGGTACTATGTTCTTTCCACTTGATAATTGTTTTATGGTACTCTGGAGGATCATCAGAGATTGCAATATTTTTTATAACGCAAATCTGACTTGTACTTCTCAAAAACATTGTTCTTGACTTGTTTGGAGATCTCCTTGGTCTTAATGGTGTTTGGTTAGTGGTGCCTCTTGCTTAAAGAGAATCTGTCACCCCATTTTTCGACTATAAGCTGCGGCCAACACCATCAGGGGCTTATCTACAGCATTCTGGAATGCTGTAGATAATCCCCCGATGTGACCTGAAAGAGAAGAAAAACTAGTTAGATTATACTCACCCAGGGGCGGTCAGGGTCCAGTATGGGTCCGTAGGGAGTCGCGGTCCGGTCTGGCGCCTCCCATCTTGTAGCGAAGACGTCCTCTTCTTTGCTCCCCATCGCGGCTCCTGCGCAGGTGCACTGCTCTGCCCTGTTGAGGGCAGAGCAGAGTGCTGCAGTGCGCAGGCGCCGGACCTCTCTGACCTTTCCCGGCGCCTGCGCACTGCAGCACTCTGCTCTGTCCTCAACAGGGCAGAGCAGTACACCTGCGCCGGAGCCATGACAGGAAGCAAAGAAGAGGATGTCTTTGCTAGAAGATGGGAGGCGCCGGACCTGCGACTCCTTCCGGACACAAGGTCGCCCCTGGGTGAGTATAATCTAACTCGTTTTTCTTCTCTTTCAGGTTACATCGGGGGCTTATCTACAGCATTACAGAATGCTGTAGATAAGCCTCTGATGTTGGTGGCCGCAGCTTATAGTCGAAAAATGGGGTTACAGATTCCCTTTAATGATGTTGCAGCATCTGTGGCTTTTCATAAAAGCTGTGCACACACATACACTGACAGACCAAGTAACACTTACACTTTCCTTTCACAAAGCGTGTGACTTGAAGGTGATTGCTCGCACCAGAAATTTTTAGGGGTTTCATAGCAAAAGGGGTTAATACTTATGCAGATGCCAATTTTTAGTTATTTGATCCCATAAATTTAATTTATGCCTAATATTATTCTCAAATCACTTCACCAACTTAAATTATTTAGTGCTGATGCATCACACACAAATCACATTACAAAAATATTTATACACAGGTTGTAATGTAACAAAATAGGTAAAAGCTAAGGAGGGTGAGCCCCTGTACAACCAACCCCATAGTGATTACCACAGGCAATAAAACGCCTTGTGAATTACTTTTGTATTACTGCATTGTGAATCAGGACTAATGGTAAAATATCATCACAAATTCTGACAGATGGTTCCTTTTAAAATAAATTATTTGTGCCATTACAAAAAAATGGTTGCATTTATGGATAAAGGTCATTGTAGTTAGCTACAGAGAAGATGAGGTCTTAGACTACATGACATTATCAAATTATGTTATATGTTAGGATAAAAGAACACAAAAACAAGGCAAAAATCAATAGAATTCTAGTGCCGAAAACAATATCTGCATTCCAAATAAAAATTAATGTATCACTTCAGCTATGCCTATTTTCTAACAGGCTGGCACATAGAACTCTGATGTTTAATGTTTCCTACAGATCACTTGTGCATTAATTGCCTCATCTGCATAATCCTTAGGTGAATATCATTTTATAATAAATATAATATTAAAAAATGTCCTCTGTATTCTCCCGATGTGTTTTTATGGTAATGTCATGTTTTCTGATCTATTGTGGAAAATGATGGGATGTTCAGTTCCAGCAATAGACAGGAGCACATTATATCGTACATGTAGTCCTGGTAATACTATAGAAACTAATTACCTTGTACACTCTCATGTGATATCTATTATATTAGGTATGTATGCATTTAAAAGTTGAGGCAATAAGGTGATGAGTCAAAGGAATATTCTAG
>JARQOD010008057.1:0-37024 GCA_033576555.1 Oophaga sylvatica
TGTATGCAAGAAATTGGGGGGCCATTATACTGTATGCAAGCAATTATACAGTGTAAAGGTTTATGTGGGTTCCATCATACTGTGTGGAGGGCTGTGTGGGGGCAATTATACTATTTGGAGGGCTAGTGTGGGCCATTATACATTTTGGGGCTATTATACTGTATTTAGGCCCATTATGCTGCATGGAGGGCTATGTGGGGGTCACAGTTGGGGGATCATACTGTGTTGGGGTCACCATACTTTGCCTTGGGAGATGAGGTGGGGTACAGTAGGGTCATTATACTGTAGAAGCTAATGTGGAGGAATTGACCATATGGGTATCATAATGTGTTTGGGGTGCACTTTTGTTGAACTTCTACTATGTGGCCCCATGTTTTCTATATATGCCCCTGCACAAATGATTTCCTGCATCTTTCCTTCTTACACATTAGAAGGATTAGACAGTTACTGAAGGTGCTCATCTGTGCTATGAACAGCTCATATAATGGGTGTGCGTTATTGTTTATTATCGCCAAACATTTCTTTAGAGTTGTTTTTTTCACTACCTCCTCAAAAGTGTCAAGATGGCATCCAACAGCCGAGCTTGCCTACTTGATAGGCTTATTTAACTGACACCTGCACACTACTTCTCCAGCATATGATTGTGAAAAAGATGGCACTTGTCACTGCTGACTGGTAGAACATTTCTAGCATTTTTCTGCACCAATTAAATGACCTTAGTTCTGAAGTACAGTCTGTTCATCTCCTTCTTGTAAACCCACTCTGTATAGCACCTCCAATCAAGTTTACTGTCCAAATGGTCCTGCAAATATTTTCAAGTCTCAACCTGCTCCACTTCCTGAATAGTGAGAGGCAAACATTCCATCTTTTTCCTGCTATAGTTCACCACCAACTCCTTAGTTTTCTTTATGTTTAGTTGTAAATAGTTAGCATGGTACCAACTGAACAAAATCCAACACCACCCTTCTATATTCCTCCTTGCCCCAGCCCCCTAATACATCCAACTACCACAGAGTCATCAAAAAATTTTTGAAGGTGGCAAGAATCAGATTTATACAGAAAATCTGCTGCATACATCGTGAATAGAAAAGGCAAAAAACCATTCCCTGATTGGCATCTATGCTGCTCAATAGTCTGCCAAACACAACCGCTCCCTTCTCTACAAACTATGGCCTGTCTGAAAGGTAGTCAGTTATCCAATTTCTCATCCCCTCCTCCAACTTCACTTCAGTCATCTTTTTGCATAGTAAAAGTGGCTGGAAGGTATTGAATGCACTAGAGAAATCAAAGAACATTGCACTTACAGTGGTTCCGTAATTATCCAAAAATGAATGTACTGTATGTAACAGACACATAACAGAATCGTTCACCCCCATTCTATTCTAACTGTTGTGGGGTGAGAAAAGCCCTCACTGTCGGACTCAAGTAAGCAACCACTAATATTTCCAAGGACTTCATAGAATGTGATGTTAAGGCTACAGGGCGATAGTCGTTTAGGGATACTGGATAGTTGTTTGGGAACAGGAACCATACAGGAATTTTCCCATAATACTGGTAACGGCTATGATTATAGACTCCAGTTAAATAGGTACTGAAAAACAGCACACAGCTGGTTTGCACACATGTTAAGGATAAGTGGACTGAGTTCATTGGCTGCTTTAGCTATGTCTAGTTTCCTAAACAGTATGTGTAAAGAAGCATATGGAGGCCGGGGTAGTGTATTGCAGTCACAGGCACAGCTGTGATTGCAAGACAGAATAGAAGTAAGTGTTAATCTTGGGCAAGCTATTTGTCCAATGCGGATTTAAGAAAACCTGCCATGGGCTTGTATTATTGAAATGGACTACAGGATGGTAGTGGGGCAGTCCATTTCCCCCAGGTTTTCCATGTGGCTCACGGCAACAGATTCTGTTGTGAAAATCAGTCCAGTTTTTTGCTAATCCGCAACCCATGAGGGATAAGACCCTTCAAAATATATGATTTTAAAGAAGTCATGTCCCACCAGAGACGAATGTCTTTGGATTTGCGGTTTTCTGATCTCCTTAGGAGACTCTCCATTGATTCCGCTTTGGGGATTTGTAAAGAATCCACCACTGTGCTCTCAGTCCGATTAAAGATAGAAGCAAATCTGCTCATATGGCTTTTGTCATGGTTAGAATTAATGCATGTGGGTGTACATCCCGACTCTATGCTTTTACCAATAGCCTGCATTATATAAGCACTGAACACAAGTCAAGTAGGAGAAACGACAAAATAGCCACACAAAATGTATGAAAAAAGGGGAATGGGGAACAGGAGAAGTCAGCTGTAAGGTTCTGTGTACATGTTCCTGAAACTCAGTTTGTTCGTCAGCCATTTTACTTTCTGTCTTGCTGCAGCTATCTTGCCCTCAGTCAATATGGAGTTTCCAGCTTGCATGTTCCCGCCCTGATTCTCTCCTCTTGCTTCTTAAGCAGCCACAGCTGAGCAATCAGTGCTTCAGAATCAAGCCTGCAGTGAACCTGTGACCTGACTCCTGAAAGCCTTGGACTTGTACTCCAGTTATTTCCTATTGTGGAACTTTGGAACACTCGTGGACTTTGGAACCTTGCTATTTTGATAAATCAACGTTTGCATGGACTTACGGTAACAGAGAAGAGATCCTGAACCTGTTGTGGAGAGTGATTGCTGAGCTTAAGTTACTCTGGCCTGCTGTGTCTCCTGCTTTTGTATCTTCAAACTGTGTGACTATTATTGCCACTTGTATGAAGTAATACAAGACCTTCTATATCAAACCTGTGACTCCTGTGTTTTCAGCGCACCCAAGCACAAGACACTATATGAACTGTACTACTTACATTACAAGATTCTGAAGCCAAACGTTAGTGTCTGCTGGGTCTGGAAAGGCTGTGTCTGCTGTAACTGTGGATATCGGATGTCCGGTTGTACTTTCTGTGATGACAGTGGTTGTGACTTCTCACAACCATTCCAGGTGAGCAATTCCCTTAAGTTTTTTTTTCTGCAGTGTTACCACAGGTAAACACTATTGTTTTTTTTTTTTTCCTCTCCTCTCCTTCCAGTATTCCTGTCTTGAAAGATCTGGAAAATGGAGGCCCGCATAAAGGAACTTTGCGGAGTGACTGATAATATCCTTGCAGATTTGCAGAATATAAAGACCCGTTTTGCAAGCCTACAGGACCTCACTAATCACAATTTGCAAGTGTTTGGACAGACTGCCCAGGATTTGCGAGCCAGGATTGAGGTTCTAGAGGAGCGAGTCCAGGCTCCTGCCGTAGCCCCGAGTTCTGGGATTCCCAAGTTGCCCCCTTTTCGTTTTGGCGGTGAACGTGAGAAATTCAGGGGATTTATTAATCAATGCAATCTTTTTTTTTCTGCACATGCTTCACAATTTCCCACTGAACGATCTAAGGTGCTTACTATAATTATGTTGCTTACCAACAAGGCTTTGATGTGGGCAAACCCTCTGATTGAGACTGAGGATGAATGTTTGGATCATCTTGATGCTTTCATTTCAGCCATGGGGCAGGTGTTTGATGACCCCAATCGAGGTGCAACAGCTGAAGCAGCCATGTTAGCTTTGCGCCAAGGGAAGCACTCGGTAGCTGAATATGCCTTGGATTTCAGGAGATGGGCCCTTGATACCACCTGGGACAGTTCCGCCAAAAAATCTATTTTTCGAAAAGGGTTATCTCCACTGATTAAGGATGAACTTGCTCGTGCCGACCCTCCCACTGCGTTAGGTGACTTTATTAACTACTGCATCCGTATTGATACTCGTCTGACTGAACGCAGGCAAGAGAGATGGTTCGAAAGCAATCGCACTAACCTTTTCCTACCTTCCTCTCCAGCTAAGGAACCTTTGAGTAGGATTACACGGGAACCTGAACCTGAACCCATGCAGGTAGACTCTTTACAACGACGGGTTAGTGATGCACGCAAGGAACATCGTTTTAAGGAGAATCTATGTTTCTATTGTGGTAAGTCAGGGCACTTCATTATAAACTGCCCCAGCCGTTCTCGTAAGACTACTGCAGCACTCATTCACTGTGAGTGTTGCGAGAGGGGATCTGTCAGGTCCGAGCCTCAGGCTCCAGAGAGATCTGCAGCAACAGATCTTGATTTCTCGGACTTAAACTCCGTTACCTCTGAGGACGTTGACTGTGTAAACGCTGCAATTTTTCAAGTTTCCTCAGCGGTGTCCCAGCTGAGTTGTAAGAAAAATAATTCTCATTGCTTCCTTTCCATCAAACTCTGGGTTGACTCAGCTTGGGTGTCTAGCTCTGCTATGATCGACTCAGGGGCAAGTGGAAATTTTATGGATGTCTCCTTTGCTCTGAAACAGGGGATACGTTCAGTGAAGAAGGCTACTCCAGTACAGATGGAAACTGTGGATGGCTCCCTGCTGACCTCTGGACCAGTGGATCAGGAAACAGAGCCTTTGAGGGTTCTTATGGGTAAAGATCATCAAGAGAAACTGTCCTTTATGCTTATCTCTTCTCCCCACTTTCCCATTATTCTAGGGCTACCATGGCTGCAGGCTCAGAATCCTACCATTAACTGGGAGACCAAGGAATTACACTTTCCAGAGAAACAGATGAGTCCAAAAGTTTCAGCTTGCTCTGTTCCTAAAGGAACCATGTCAGTCCCTGAACTACCAGCTGTATACCAGGACTATGTGGATTTATGTGACAAGAAGAACGCTGACCAGCTTCCTCCTCACCGTCCATATGATTGTCCAATTGAATTATTGCCTGGAGCAGAGATACCTTTTGGTAAGATCTACCCCCTGGCGGGGCCCGAGCTAAAGGCTTTAAAGGATTACATAGACGAAAATCTAGCCAAGGGCTTCATACGCCCCTCTTCATCTCCTGCAGGTGCACCCATCTTCTTTGTAAAGAAGAAAGATGGATCTCTGAGACCCTGCGTAGACTATAGGGAACTCAATAAGGTTACTATTAGAAACCGTTATCCATTGCCTTTAATCCCTGAATTATTGGAGAGAGTGCGACATGCCAAAATTTTCTCTAAACTAGATCTTCGTGGGGCCTATAACTTAGTCCGTATTAGACCTGGGGATGAATGGAAGACTGCATTCAGGTCACGCTATGGACACTTTGAATATCTAGTTATGCCTTTTGGTCTGAGTACCGCCCCAGCCACTTTCCAACACTTGGTGAATGACATCTTCAGGGATCTCCTAGATACATTCGTGGTGATTTATTTGGATGATATTCTAATTTTTTCTAACTCCACAGAGGAACATCATGGACATGTGAGAATGGTTTTGGAACGTCTAAGACAAAATCATCTTTATATCAAACTTGAAAAGTGTGAATTCCATAGGACCGAAATTCAATTTCTGGGGTATGTACTGTCTACACAAGGAATTAGTATGGATGGAAGCAAAACCCAAGCCATCAAGGATTGGCCAAGTCCTAGAAATGTGAAGGAGGTACAGCGCTTCATCGGGTTTGCCAACTTCTATAGACGTTTCATTAGGAATTTCTCTGAGGTAGTGTCACCTATCACCCAACTTACCCGGAAAGAGTCTAGGTTCTCCTGGACTCCCCAAGCCCAGGAAGCATTTTCCCGTCTAAAAGATAAATTTACCACTGCACCTATCCTAGTACATCCCAACCCCGAGCTTGCCTTCATAATAGAGGTGGATGCTTCAGACTGTGCCGTTGGAGCTATACTCTCTCAGAGAACAGGTGAGAAGAATGTCTTGCATCCCTGTGCCTTCTTTTCCCAGCAGTTGTCTTCGGCTGAGAGGAACTACGATGTGGGCAATAGAGAGTTGTTGGCCATTATTGCCGCCTTCAAAGAATGGAGACACCTTCTTCAGGGAGCTGCACAGCAAATAGTCGTCCTGACAGACCATCGTAACCTTGAATTTATCAGGTCGGCTAAGTGCCTGACTCCTCGCCAGGCTCGCTGGAATCTTTTCTTAAACCAATTTAATTTTATCATTTCTTATAGACCAGGATCGCGCAATGGAAAGGCTGATGCACTCTCTAGGATTTACTCAGCAGAGACACGTCCAATTACTCCTCCTAAGACTATTCTTCCTGACTCTAGATTCCTGGGAGTGATTCATAATCAAGACCTACTTAAGGACATCAAGGAAGCATACCATGCGGATTCCTTTTTGGCACAACCCCCAAGGGACGTAAGTCTTGTCTTTAAGAATGGTGTGTGGATTCAGGGACAACGCCTGTATATTCCTGAAACAGTCAGATTGAGAGTATTGCAACTCATTCACGATTCCAAGATAGCTGGGCATAGAGGAATTCTAAAGACACAGGAATTTCTTTCTCGTTTCTTTTGGTGGCCCACTTGCAGGAAGGATGTTTTAAACTATGTCACTTCATGTGAAGTCTGTGCAAGATGCAAAACACCTCGCTCCTCACCAACTGGTCTGTTACAGCCTCTTCCCACCCCGTCCCGCCCGTGGGGATCCATTTCTATGGACTTCATTGTGGAGTTACCAACCTCTCAAGGGAAGAACACCATTCTAGTGGTGGTTGACCGTCTAACAAAGGCAGCTCATTTTATCCCTTGTGTCGGCTTACCCACTGCAAAACAGACATCAGATTTGATGATTAAAGATGTGTTTCGCTTACATGGAGTACCTAATGAGGTTATTTCGGATCGAGGGGTGCAATTCACTTCTAGGTTTTGGCAAAATTTCTGTGCAGCATTGGACATTAAAGTAAACCTTTCTTCTGCTTTTCATCCCCAGACTAATGGACAGACCGAACGAACCAATCAAACCCTGGAGCAGTATCTCCGCTGCTTTATCTGCCACCTACAGGATGATTGGGTGGATCTACTTCCATTAGCTGAGTTCTCTTATAACAACTCTCAGAGTGCCTCCACTAAGCAGTCTCCTTTTTACTCTAATCTAGGTTATAATCCTAACATTCTACCACGATTTCCCATAGAAACGCCTTTACCAGCAGTGGCTGAAAGAATCACGTCTTTACAGAAGAATATGGATCTTCTAATGGAGAATCTGGAATCGGCTCAGGAAAGGTACAAGAAAGCAGCAGATAAATTTCGTAAACCTGCACCAGCTTTCAAGGTAGGAGACCTGGTCTGGCTGTCAACCAGAAATCTTAAGTTAAGGATTCCATCGTCTAAGTTGGGACATAAGTACATTGGACCCTATAAAATCAGTAAAATTATAAGTGCCGTTGCTTGTCGTCTTCAACTGCCCAGAACTATGAGAATCCACCCTGTCTTTCATGTATCCCTACTAAAGGCTGCGAAACCCAATACGTTTCCTGGACGTTCTTCTCCTTGCCCTGACCCAGTGCTAGTCGATGGTCAGGAAGAATTTGTGGTGGAAAGGATTTTAGATTCCAGGTTGTATAGAAATCAGTTACAATATCTGATTAAATGGCAGGGCTACCCAGTGGAGGACAACTCATGGGAACCGGTCAATAACGTTAATGCTCCTCGCTTGCTCCGTCAGTTTCATCAGAGGTACCCACACAAGCCTGGTCTGAGGTCATCCGGAGGTTGTCCCTAAGGGGGGAGTAATGTAAGGTTCTGTGTACATGTTCCTGAAACTCAGTTTGTTCGTCAGCCATTTTACTTTCTGTCTTGCTGCAGCTATCTTGCCCTCAGTCAATATGGAGTTTCCAGCTTGCATGTTCCCGCCCTGATTCTCTCCTCTTGCTTCTTAAGCAGCCACAGCTGAGCAATCAGTGCTTCAGAATCAAGCCTGCAGTGAACCTGTGACCTGACTCCTGAAAGCCTTGGACTTGTACTCCAGTTATTTCCTATTGTGGAACTTTGGAACACTCGTGGACTTTGGAACCTTGCTATTTTGATAAATCCACATTTGCATGGACTTACGGTAACAGAGAAGAGATCCTGAACCTGTTGTGGAGAGTGATTGCTGAGCTTAAGTTACTCTGGCCTGCTGTGTCTCCTGCTTTTGTATCTTCAAACTGTGTGACTATTATTGCCACTTGTATGAAGTAATACAAGACCTTCTATATCAAACCTGTGACTCCTGTGTTTTCAGCGCACCCAAGCACAAGACACTATATGAACTGTACTACTTACATTACATCAGCTCACAATTTGCAGTCTCTTTCCAAGAATTAGTTCCACGCATGAAGCCGCCTGGGCTTGGGCATGCAAGTTCCAAATAATTAAGAAAAAAAGGTACTCCAGTGCAGAAAAATATAAAACTTTGTCTTTAATGGAAAAAATTCATAAAAACAGGCACAATGCGGACAACATATAGATCCCAGAGAGCTACCAACCAACGCGTTTCGACACTCAAGTCTTAATCATGATTAGTATAAGTTGTCAGACTGGACCCTTAAAAACCTTTTGTGAAGCAACCAGGTGAAAAAGTCAGTGCTAATTATTAATTAAATCACAAGGTGAGTAGATTTAACTCTTTGTGAAAGCACTTCAACAACATGCATGTACCATATGAAATAAAAGCAATATATTATGAAAAGTCAATATGCAGACACAAAATAATTAATACCATGAATGAAACAGACTCTTATTCCAATGCATATCCAGACTGATAAGAAATCAGACATGGAAAAGACAAATGGAGAAAAAAAAATATATGCAAACACAAAATAATTAATACCATGGATGAGACAGACTCTTATTCCAATGCATATCTATACTGATAAGAAATCAAACATGGAAAAGAAAAACAAAGCAAAAAGAAAAAAAAAAAATTATGCAACCACAAGTTTACTAAAACCGTGGATGAGACAGACTCTTATTCCAATGCATATTCAAACTGATAAAAATCAAACACGGAAAAAACACATTAAGGAAAAAAAATAATATCGATCGTACTGAAGTATGAGATCCTGTTGCACGTTCAGACCTTGAAGAATTGAATATACAGTATGATTCCCTATTTAATAGTTTATTATATTACCCCCATGTGTGTCTTTACAATGTTTGGATACTGCTGAAATATTGTGTGCAGTCTGACTGCTGGCATCAGAAGGATGTCTCCTCACTCACTTCTTCAACTGTCCTATAGTGCACCCCACATATTGTAGGTTACACAATGTGCACTCTGTTAGGTAGACAACACCTTCTGTGTTGCAGTTGATATAACTTAATAGGAAAGGCAGCACCTGAGGATTTGGAAGAAATAGTGGTGGTTTTATTCATATGGGTACAAGTTTAACATGGATGTGAACCACATATATAAGATCCTTTGACATCTAGCCATGTTTAATATGTATTTGTACTTTAAGTTAGTCGAAAAAAGAAAGGAGAGACAGTTCCACCCAACGTGGGTGCCTTTTGGCAGAAAAACGCAATCCAGAGTTTTTTTTATAATATCAGCTAGTTTCCTGTCCTGATATAAAATTGGTACATGTTTTTAATAATTTTAACACATATATATATATATATATATTTATATATATATATATATATATATATATATATATATATATATATATATATAAACTGTGGACTATAGTTAGTAGTGAAATTCAATGGTGTATTACTCAGGTGATTGCTGTTTTTTTAGGGATAAAACTTTTATCATGATTAGTGTTGAGCGATAGTGCTCGATATCTAAAAATATTGTATCGAAATTGTATCGCCGATAGCACTAAATATCGTCGATATCCGATTTCGATACTGGAAGTCCAATGTAAGTCTATGGGAACAAAATATCGCAACTAAAAAAAACCTTTATTTCCTTGTAAACACTAAATATACACACATAGAATACATATATATATATACATGTCATTGTGACATATATATATATACATATATTTATAGTTTATACACTTCTACATAGTAAAATAGACTCTGATTCAATTGCCGGGTAAAGCCGTGACATACCCCATAGAAGTCGACGGGCTCGGTGCCGAGTACCCCAAAAACCTCTGGCTCTGTGCGACTCAACTTGGGCGTCACAAACAGGATTCTGTAGCTCGCTATAAGCGAGTCCTGTGTGCCTGAATTGAACTGGTTTTGTGCTTGAGAATTGCTAAAATCATCAGAGAATGTATTTGCCATTTTTCCGCCATATCTGCGTCACGACGAGGCACTGGTGAAGAAGAAGGGCGTGCTCTTCATGGGTGTACACACTCACTCAGTGACGCGAAAACGATGGCTCTAAATGGTACTGCAATGTAAGATCGTGCCCCACAGCTCTTGAGGTCCGCCTCCTCATCCTCCTCAGTGTGCGGAAACTAACACGAAGGTCCCGCCTCACTACAAAAGAGGGGCCCTCTCCAGATGCTAATGACACATGTGACTTGGCAGAGATGGCTAATGGACACGAGCAGAAGTGTGAAGGGATGGAGCAGTCAGAGCTCTCCCCCCACGGAAGCGACCCGATCGCCACGGAACCACCGTTGGGCACCCGGCCTGGAAACCCTCCTACGCTGCAAGAAGCGGAGGATACCCTAAGAGGCCTGGCCCGGCACCGGGAGGAGGTCGCCAGGATGGAAGCCAGCTGGCGTGCCCTAAAACTAAACTTGGAGCGGCGCCAATCCCTCTTACCTGAAGTGTCTGTACCGGAAGGTGAGGCACCCGTTCTAGTAGAGGAGTCCGTGCGGGCATCCCAGCCCTTGCAATGTGATCCGGTTGACGTCGCAGTGGAGGCACCCGTTCTAGTAGAGGAGTCCGTGCGGGCATCCCAGCCCTTGCAATGTGATCCGGTTGACGTTGTCGCAGTGGAGGCACCCGTTTGTGCAAAAAACGCTGCACCGGCAGCACCCCAGATCCCGCTGTCTGCCCCCGTCGCTGAGACAGAAGAAGCGACACCCGTCCTCATGGAGGAGGCCGCGCAGGCACCAGAGCACTACCTGCCTGTACCGGAGCCCCGACTGTCATCTGTTCCAGAGCCGGCTGCTTCCTCTGCAGGTGAGCGCCGCCAGGACTGGGGGGCGCCAGGAGAGCTGCCGCAAACCGGACACTGTAAGCTGCAGTTTGATGGTGGAGACATGGAGCTGCTGGTGGAGGAGAATTTCAACCGGCGTCAGGAGGAAGAGTGGAGACGTTGGGAGAAGGAAGCAGAGCGACAAAGGGAGCAGCGAGAATCCCAAAAACTTCGCCAACGTCAGCTGGAGAAGGACCGGGCAGATAAGGACCGGATGAGAAAAGATAAAGGAACCCTGAGGGAGCCGCGGCGTAAGGGTGCAGTACGGAACTTTAAATTGAAAGGTGGTTGGGGCTTCATCCAGGAGCCTGGACTTTATTTAGAAGTTTTTGTGAACCGGCAGGACGTGGAGGCTCACCTCCCAGAAGGACACCCGGGGAGGGACCTGTTGCCAGGAGACTTGGTGACTTACACCCGACACTGGGGTTACAATGGATGGTACGCCCTAAATGTTACCAGGTGCGACCCCTACTCCCCAGAGTGTCAGGAACCTGTGAGACCCTCGGAGCCTTCAGCCTCCCACATCCAGGCCTCTGCAAAAGTGCCCACCCCACGCCGTAAATCTCCCCAGCCTCCCTCAGTGGTCTCCTCAGCAGCCCCAGCTATGGACATGATAAGTATAGTTGGCCCGTACCCGGCGCCTGTTAGGCCCCCTGGGGTTCGTACAGTCCGTGACATAGGGCTCCAGACCCGGAGGGAGATGAAAGAGGTGGCCACACAGACCCAGATAGCGGGTCACGACTTGACTGTACAGGCCACACGACGTCATCAGGTCCTGGTGGTCCTTGGTGCCTCGGATGTTTGGCAAGCATCAGAAGAGTACCAGGTGGTACCTGGAACACCCCTGCCAAAGAATTATAAATAACCCGGACAGGGTCACTGTATGTAAATAGTTAAATTGTTTATGTACCCGGACGGGTGAATGTTCATAAAAAAAGTTTTTTAATTTAATAAAAAAAAAAAAAACACAGTTTTAATTACTTTTATTACAGTGTCATCCTGCGACGCCATCGATCTCCTGTAAAAAAATGAAAAAAAAAAAAAAAAGTATACCACCTGACCGACGCAGTCCATAGTAACGAGTGTCCCATGACGATCCAGCTCTGCTACATCAGAATGACGGGCAGAGCCTGTCATCCCGGCGCAGCACAGCTGATTATCTGCTTCCCCGGCGGTGACGTCATCGGACTGACTGCTTTACGGCCGGGATTACCCAGCAGTCACTGCAGTTATCGCGAGAAACTGCATGTGACCACCGGGGAAAGATGATGGCGGCCATGAAGCAGTCCAGGCCGTGACCGCCGGAGATCTTCTGCCAGGTAAGTGCCGCTGACTCCTGACAGACCCGACCGACGGACACTCACAGTGACAGTGACAAATCCGATTCCAGTATTCGATAAGACGAAAATATCAAAACGAATTATCGAAAGGCCGATAGAGCTAATATCGGCCGATAGCCGATATTTACATTATCGTATCGCTCAACACTAATCATGATCCATCAAAGCTTTTCTATTTGATCTACTGTACAATTGCTCTGGCTGTATTCAGACACCACTGCGGATAGCCTCTAGATTGTAACCTGCTCAGGGCTGTTTGGGATTCTTTATGGAACACAGTTGGAGATGAACAATTCCTTTTAGTCCATTTTAGCTCTTCCAGTGGGATGTTATGAATCACATGTTTTGTGTGACAAGAGTGGGCTTCCAAAATATTATTTGAATCAGTGGGTTTCCTGTATGGATGTATTAATATGGTTTTAGGTTCAAGGCAACCTATAATAATAATAATTTTGGTCTGTGAAAAGGCATAGGTGAAATTATTCTCATTCAAAAATGTGATGAATGGCTCTATTTCAGCAGCAGTGCCTTTCCAGATGATGATCAAATCATCCATGTATCTGCCGTAAAATTCGATGAAATCAGAATTATTTTTTTTTCGCTGAATAAATATTTCTCCTCCCAGACACCTACCGTGATGTTAGCAAGGAAGGGGGAGCATTTCCCTCCCATGCTAACACCACGGGTCTGCAAGAAGAACTGTTGGCTGAAAGAAAAATAATTGTGTGTTAGTAGGAAAAAAACACATCTAAAATAAAAAACTGTATCTTCATTTTGTAAGTACTATCATTTTTTAGAAAAACAGAAAGACTGTCAATGACTGTATGATGTGGAAGCGATGGGTATAAGATAATGATGTCACAAGTTAACCATGTATAAGAAGAGGACCATATGTGTCCATCTAAGTTTGTGACTGTTTGGTACTTAATGGCTTTGGTACTGTTTGGTGTTTCACCTATTTGGTACTTAATGGCTTGGGCCAATTATGAATGGCCTCAATCTTGTTTACTTGGGGCTTGATAACCCCGCGGCCAATCACGTAGCCTAATTACCGGGCTTCCGTGAGTCCTATCGCTCATTTCTTTGGGTTTGATGTGAACCCCACAATTCTGAGAGACTACAGCACTTCTTGTACCTGATACAGGTGGGTATCTCAGTTGATACTAAAGGTGATTATGTCATCCAAATAGGCCGATGCGTAATTCCGATGAGGCTCTAACACAATGTCCATCAGCCTCTGAAATGTGGCCAGAGCCCCATGTAACCTAAATGGTAAGACAACATACTGATAATGACCCTCTAGTGTGATAAAAGCAGTCTTTTCTTTTGCCGACGCCATTAACGGAATCTGCCAGTAACTTTTGGTGAGATCTAGTGTGGTGAAGTACTGGGCTTGCCCCTAGCCTCTCAATTAGCTTGTCCACCTTAGGCATTGGATAGAGGTCAAACTTAGATACCTCATTCAATTTCCCAAAGTCATTAAAAAAACGGAAAGCCAGTCTGGCTTTGGGATCAGCACAATGGGGCTAGCCCACTCACTCCAGGACTCCTCAATGACTCCCAACTGAGGCATTTGTTTAACTTCGGCAGCGATGGCTTGCCTTCGGGCTTCTGGCACTTGGTACGGTTTCATCCGTACTCTTACCTGGGGCTCGGTGACAATGTCATGTTGTGTCACAGAGGTCCGCCTCGACAGTTCTGAGAATTCATCCATACTCCTGGCACCAGAGCCCGAGCCTCCCGCTGCTACTGTTTGGTGGGGGCATCATTTATTTTGACCTGACCCCCTGCTGTGTCCTCGGCTGGTGCCAGAGGGATCCACTTTGGTATGACTGGAGTCGCCTCTGTGACCAAACATTCCCGGTCCTTCCAGGCTTTTAGCAGGTTGACATTGTATAGTTGCTCGGGTTTCCTTTTTCCGGGTTGGTACACTCTATAATTCACCTCTCCTACCTTCCCCCATATCTCATATGGCCCTTGCCACCTGGCCATGAGCTCATTCTTTGGGGTGGGCACTAGTACCAACACCCGGTCCCTTCTTTAAAGGTCCTGACCGTGGCTCTCTTATTGTACGTGCAGCTCTGCATGGCCTGGGCATCCAGTAGATGCTCTTTTACTATGGGCAGTATTGCCTCAATCCGGTTCTGCTTACTCGCCATGTGCTCAATTACGCTCCGATGCGGAGTTGGCTCCTGTACCCACGTCTCCTTCACTACATCGAGCATTGGGTCAGTTTTGGCTATGCAAGCAGGCAGAGTAGAAGGCTTTGCAGAGCTCAACCTCTGTGAGGCAACACAGGGCCAAGCAGAGCCAAAAGGCCTGGCACCCTTATCGTACACAGCGGTGCAGTCGCACATGGCAACAGTTCATGGACTGTCTTTGTTTTCCCAGCTGCGACCCGGAGGATACCGTGTGCTGTGCAAGCATAGTCATTGAGACTCTAATAGGTCTCATAAAACATGATACATACGTGGTATTGATGCATCCAGAATGACGGAAGCCATATAACCATCATGTAAGTTGTTCTGCATGGCAAGCACCATAAAAAATAATGAAAACTAAGCCAAAAACATTGTTTTTTCATCATAATAACACACAAAAAAATTATACAAAGCAATCAAAAATTCGTATATACATAAAATGGTAGAAATGAAAACGCCAAACCACTCCGCGAAAAACAAGCCCTAATATGGCTCATTAGTTAAAAATGTGTAAAAGTAGCAAAGCATAAAAAAGAAAATAAATCAGGTATCACTGTGACTGTCCTGACCTTAAGAATAAATTGGTCTTATCACTTTTACAGCACGGTCAAGTGCGCAAAAAATAAAAACAATAGCAGAATTGCTGATCTTTGTTCAGTATGTGTCTGAAAAATCTGAATAAAGAGAGATAAAAAAAGTTAAGTACTAGTGATGAGAGAACGTGCTCGGTAATGCTCGTTACTTGCCCGAGCATCACGGTATGGCTGGAATCACACCCAACGTACAAAAATATGGTCCGTTTTTTACGGCCGAAAATTACATCAATGTTTCATGAACAGTGATCCGTATGTAATCCATTTTTTTTAAATGCGAGGATGTGATTTCCTCGCATCAAAATATTTGTGTTTCATCCGTATGGCATGCGTCTGGCATCCGTACGGCGAGATTTTCTCACCGGCTTGCAAAATGGACATATAATGGATCCCAATGACAGGTTTTAAAACACAAACGAAAGAATAGATATATACACATAGAATACATATATATATATATATATATATATATATACACATGTCATTGAGACACATATATATATATATATATTTATAGTTCATAGATTTCTACATAGCATAATAGCCGCTAAATCAATTGCCGGCTTCTGTAAAATCATTACAGAACCTGACATGAAATGAGTCTGACGCATGGTTTACATACAGGGCCCACAACATTACCCGTGCCCTCAACAATGCAGTTACAGGGAAAGTACACTTAACCACGGACACCTGGACTAGTGCTTCTGGGCAGGGATGGTACATCTCTCTAACGGCACACTGGATTAACATAGCGGAAGCCGGGACCCAGTCTGACCTTGGGATGGTACACGTCCTACCCATTCTAAAATATAACTTTTAATAATAATTATATTAAAATCAAAGGAAACCCAAAGTGACATATAAAGACACACAAAAAACACAAAGAGACAAAATTGGTACTCGGCCAATTCTTATAACACAGCAAACCACAAGGGGCATGTGTCAAACAAAGCCCCCATAGAGAAAATAATTAGTGAAGTGTATCGCTTTTATAATCCGAACTATATATAAATATATTGGAACGATCTCACCTCATCTGTTGTTTTTCAGCCTCATAGAGCCATAGGTTTCTGTTCACATTGGGGGAAGGTTTTATATATCATTTACCTTCATTTTAATCACCCCACCAGAAACAATTACAAAATTTCTAAAATTGCCCCATATGATACTTCCCGACGCGTTTCGTTGTCATAACTCATCAGGGGAAGAGTAGAGATATAGCCTGGCGGAAAATAAATCATCCACCATTATGCATGGGGAATAAGACACTGCTTTCTCAGTGTGTCCCATTTAAATATACCGCTGTATTATCCACGTGTCAGCGGCGTCTGAGCATCATCAGGGTGCGTCCCACAACTGGGCGCCACCTACATCGTCACTTCCGGTGTCCCGGACCATGTCGCATCCGGTCCATGGAACGCAGCTGAACCGCAGTGTTCGCTTCCGGTTCTAAGCCTCATCAGAGTGCTATGGGCATCGTCACTTCCTGTGTCCCGGACCATGTCACATCCGGTCTATGGGACACCGCTGGACCACAGTACTTATTACTGGGTATCGCCATCAATAAACAACAATGCCTCATATCCTGTTCATTCGCTACCTGTTATATACTCAAAGTAACTTATCCGGATATCAATTTAATGGATGTCCGGGCTTAACATAAGGCTATGGTTCCACGGTCCGGAACCATAGCGCTTTTGACGGAGCGGAAATTCCGCTCCGTCTAAGCCCCGCCCCCTTTCTGACGCGCGCTCTTTCCGGAGGTGTTCAGGACACCTCCGGAACACCTCCGGAAAGAACGCAGGGCTACATAGCCCTGTGTAATATTCTGTTGCGGCGACGCACCGTCGCCGCAATACGCGAGGACATGCTGCGGTCTAAAAAGACGCGCAGCATGTCCGTTTACGCAGGTTTGCCACCTGCGTATTGTTACGCATAGTGGAGACGGGATTTCTTGAAATCCCCTCCACTATGCTGTAACATCTGGACGCTGCGTGTTTGGCGCTGCGCCAGCGCACAGCGCCAAACACGCAGCGTTTCCTGACCGTGGAAACTCACCCTAAAATGGGGACTTTTATCACAAAAATTATATTCGTTTTTATCGATCAGAGATGCCTCTAAACCTTTGTCCAAAATATTCTTAAGCTCTTTTCTAAAGACTGTCAGGGGGTTGGAGCTTATTGAGAAATTCAATATAAACAATTTAGGACTGTTTTTCACCTTTGAGTTCCATAAAAATGAATTGCCCTTTTTGGATCTTATGATAGAAAAACTGCCTAATGGTCATCTTGTTACAAAAACCTACAGGAAACCCATGGCTACTAATGCCCTCTTGAGATGGGACAGTCACCATCCAGTCCCCCTCAGGAAAGGAATTCCGAAAGGGCAATATTTAACCCCTTTATTCCATCAGACGTACTATTCCGTCCATGTGACCCTGGACCTAATTCCCATGGACGGAATAGTACGTCATGGGCGATCAGCTGCGCTCCCGGGGGGAGCGCAGCTGATCGCCGCCGGGTGTCAGCTGATTATCACAGCTGACACCCGTGACTGTGTGTCAGGAGCAGTCACGGACCGCTCCCGGAACATTAACCCCTGGCACAGCGCGATCATATTTGACCACAGGGGAGGATCGCGCTGTTCCGAGGGTCCGTCCTCCCTCCAGGCCCCCGGATCCAAGATGGCGCCGGGGTCCTGCAGGGAGGCGGCTTCCTCAGTGCCTGCTGAGAGCAGGCGCTGGGGAAGCCTGCAGCGATGCCAGAGCGATCGCTGGTATGACAGAGTGTTGTGCACACTGTCACACCAGCGATCTGCTAAAATACTGTGATGTCCCACCCTGGGACAAAGTAAAAAAAAAAAAAATAAAAATAAAAAGTGGTAAAAAAAATCATAAAAAAAAAAAAATATTCCCCAATAAATTCATTTTTTCCTGTAAATAAAAAAACAAAACAATAAAAGTACACATATTTAGTATCGCCGCGTCCGTAACGACCCCCCCTATAAAACTGTCCCACTAGTTAACCCCTTTAGTGAACCCCTTAAAAAAAAAAAACGAAGCAAAAAATCAATGCTTTATCATCATAACCGCCGAACAAAAAGTGGAATAACACGCGATCAAAAAGACCGATATAAATAAACATGGTACCGCTGAAAACGTCATCTTGTCCCGCAAAAAATGAGCCATCATACAGCATCATTAGCGAAAAAATAAAAAAGTTATAGCTCGCAGAATAAAGCGATGCAAAAATAATAATTTTTTATATAAAATTGCTTTTATTCTATAAAAGCGCCAAAACATAAAAAAATGATATAAATGAGGTATCATCGTAATCGTACTGACCCGAAGAATAAAACTGCTTTATCAATTTTACCACACGCGGAACGGTATAAACGCCTCCCCCAAAAGAAATTCATGAATTGCTGATTTTTGTTCATTCTAACCTCCCAAAAATCAAAATAAAAAGCGATCAAAAAATGTTACGTGCTCAAAAATAGTACCAATAAAAACGTCAACTCGTACCGCAAAAAATAAGACCTCACATGACTCTGTGGGCCAAAATATGCAAAAATTATAGCTCTCAAAATGTGGTGATGCAAAAAACTATTTTTTGCAATAAAAAGCGTCTTTTAGCGTGACAGCTGCCAATCATAAAAACCCGCTATAAATAGTAAATCAAACCCCCCTTTATCACCCCCTTAGTTCGGGAAAAATAATAAAATTAAAAAAATGTATTTATTTCCATTTTTCCGTTAGGGTTAGGGTTGGCGCTAAAGTTAGGATTAGGGTTGGGATTACGGTTAGGGGTGTGTTAGGGTTAGGTTTGTGGTTAGGGTTGGGACTAGGGTTAGGGGTGTGTTGGGGTTAGGGTTGGAGTTAGAATTGGGGGGTTTCTGCTGTTTAGGCACATCAGGGGCTCTCCAAATGTGACATGGCGTCTGATCTCAATTCCAGCCAATTCTGCGTTGAAAAAGTCAAATGGTGCTCCTTCACTTCTGAGCTCTGCCATGCGCCCAAACAGTAGTTTACCCCCGCATATGGGGTATCAGCGTACTCTGGACCACAAGAGTTATTGTGCAATTTGGCCTATTTCTCCTGTTGCCCTTGGGAAAATAAAAAACTGGGGGCGACAAAATCATTTTTGTAAAAAAAAAAATGATTTTTTTGTTTTTACGGCTGTATGTTATAAAACTTCTGTGAAGTACTTGGGGCTTCATAGCGCTCACCACACTTCTAGATAAGTTCCTTGTGGGGTCTATTTTCCAAAATGGGGTCACTTGTGGGGGATTTCCACTGTTTAGGCGCATCAGGGGCTCTCCAAATGCGACATGACGCCCCCAGACCATTCCATCAAAGTCTGCAATCCAAAACATCACTACTTCCCTTCCGAGCCCAGACGTGCACCCATACAGTCGTTTTCTCCCACATATTGGGTATCAGCGTACTCAGGACAAATTGGACAACAAATTTTGGGGTCCAATTTCTCCTGTTACCCTTGTGAAAATAAAATATTGGGGGCGAAAAAATCATTTTTGTAAAAAAAAAAGGATTTTTTATTTTCACGGCTGTACGTTATAAACTTCTGTGAAGCACTTCGGGGTTCAAAGTGCTCACCACACATCTAGATAAGTTCCTTGTGGGGTCTATTTTCCAAAATGGGGTCACTTGTGGGGGGTTTCCACTGTTTAGGCGCATCAGGGGCTCTCCAAATGCAACATGAAGCCCCCAGACCATTCCATCAATGTCTGCAATCCAAAACGTCACTACTTCCCTTCCGAGCCCCGACGTGCGCCCATACAGTAGTTTACTCCCACATATTGGATATCTGCGTACTCAGGACAAATTGGACAACAACTTTTGGGGTCCAATTTCTCCTGTTACCCTTGTGAAAATAAAATATTGGGGGCGAAAAAATCATTTTTGTAAAAAAAAAAAAGGATTTTTTATTTTTACGGCTGTACGTTATAAACTTGAAGCACTTCGGGGTTCAAAGTGCTCACCAGACATCTAGATAAGTTCCTTGTGGGGTATATTTTCCAAAATGGGGTCACTTGTGGGGGGTTTCCACTGTTTAGGCTCATCAGGGGCTCTCCAAATGCGACATGACTCCCCCAGACCATTCCATCAAAGTCTGCAATCCAAAACGTCACTACTTCCCTTCCGAGCCCCGACGTGCGCCCATACAGTAGTTTACTCCCACATATTGGGTGTCAGCATACTCAGGACAAATTGGACAACAACTTTTGGGGTCCAATTTCTCCTGTTACCCTTGTGAAATAAAATATTGGGGGCGAAAAAATCATTTTTGAAAAAAAAAAAAAAAAAATTTTTTTTACGGCTGTACGTTATAAACTTCTGTGAAGCACTTTGGGTTTCAAAGTGCTCACCACACATCTAGATAAGTTCCTTGAGGGGTCTAGTTTTCCAAAATGGTGTCATTTGTGGGGGGTTTCCACTGTTCAGGCAGATCAGGAGCTCTCCAAACACGACATGGCATCCAACCAATTCTGCGTTGAAAAAGTCAAACGGCGCTCCTTCCCTTCCAAACTCTGCCATGCACCCAAACAGTGGTTTACCCCCACATATTGGGTATCAGCGCACTCAGGACAAATTGCACAATAACTTTTGGAGTCTTGTTTCCCTTGGGAAAATAAAAATTGGGGTGAAAAGATCAATTTTGTGGAAAAAAATATGATTTTTTAATTTTACGGCTCTACGTTATAAACTTGTGTGAAGCACTTGGGGGTTCAAATTGCTCACCAAAGATCTAGATAAGTTCCTTAGGGGTCTAGTTTCCCAAATGGAGTCACTTGTGGGGGGTTTCCACTGTTTAGGCACATCAGGGGCTCTCCAAATGCAACATAGCGTCCAATCTCAATTCCAGCCAATTTTGGTTGGAAAAAGTCAAATGGTGCTCCTTCCATTCCGAGCTCTGCCATGCGCCCAAACAGTGGTTCCCTCTCACATATGGGGTATCAGCGTACTCAAGACAAATTGAACTACAAATTTTGTGGTCCAATTTCTCCTGTTACCTATGGGAAAATAAAAAATTAGTGACTAAGAGATAATTTTTGTGGGAAAAAAATAGGATTTTTTATTTTCATGCCCCGGCATTATAAACTTGTGTGAAGCACTTGGGGGTTCAAAGTGCTCACCAAAGATCTAGATAAGTTCCTTAGGGGTCTAGCTTCCAAAATGGGGTCACTTGTGGGGGTCTCCACTGTCTAGGCTCATCTGGGGCACTACAAACGGAACATGACCCCCATCAATGTTTGCATTCCAAAACGTTACTGCTTCCTTTCCAAGCCCTGCCGTGCGCCCAAACAGTTTCCCCCCCCACATATGGGGTATCAGCGTACTCAGGACAAATTGGACAACAAGTTTTGGGGTCCAATTTCCTTGGGAAAAATCAAAAATTTGGGACTAAAAAATCATTTTTGTGGAAAATTGTTTTGTTTTTTTTTCACACCCAGGCATTATAAACTTTTGTGAAACACTTTGGGGTTCAAAGTGCTCACAACAGATCTAGATAAGTTCCTTAGGGGGTCTAGTTTCCAAAATGGTGTCACTTGTGGGGGGTTTCCACTGTTTAGGCGTATCAGGGGCTCTCCAAACACGACATGGCGTCCATTCTCAACTCCAGCCAATTTTAGTTTGAAAAAGTCAAACGGCGCTCCTTCCCTTACGAGCTCTGCCGTGTGCCCAAACAGTGGTTCTCCCCCACATATGGGGCATTGGCGTACTCAGGAGAAATTGCACAACAACTTTATCTGCCAATTTTCTCCTTTTACCCTTGTGAAAATAAAAAAAGTTTGTAAAAGATCATTTTTGTGGCTAAAAAGTTAAATATAATTTTTTTCCATCCACGTTGCTTCAGCTCCTGTGAAGCACCTGAAGGGTTATTAAACTTCTTGAATGTAGTTTTGAGTAGCTTGAGGGGTGCAGTTTTTAGAATGGTGTCACTTTTGGGTATTTTCTGCTACATAGACCCGTGACTTCAAATGTGAGGTGGTCCCTAAAAAAATGGCTTTGTAAATTTTGTTGTAAAAATGAGAAATCACTGGTCAACTTTTAACCCTTATAATTTCCTAACAAAGAAAAATTTTGGTTCCAAAATTGTGCTGATGTAAAGTAGACATGTGGGAAATGTTATTTCTTAACTATTTTGTGTGACATATTTCTCTGTTTTAAGGGAAAAAAAAATTCAAAGTTTGAAAATTGCAAAATTTTCAAAATTTTCACCATATTTGCATTTTTTTCAAAAATAAACGCAAGGTATATCGAAGAAATTTTACCACTAACATGAAGTACAATATGTCACGAGAAAACAATCTCAGAATCGCGAAGATCCGTTGAAGCGTTCCAGAGTTATAACCTCATAAAGAGACAGTGGTCAGAATTGTAAAAATTGGCCCGGTCATTAACGTGCAAACCACCCTTGGGGGTGAAGGGGTTAAGATTACGGAGAAACTGTTCTTCAGAAATAGACTTTCAGAACCAAGCGGACGACTTGAGAAATCGTTTTTTGAATAGAGGCTATCCGGATGGAATTTTGAGAAAAGCCTATCATGATTCTAAACACGTTGATAGAAATGGTCTCTTGGTACCAGCTCCAAGAAGAGAAGAAACTAACATATGTTGGTTTATCACCACATTCAATAATGGAGCACAACAAATTCGTTCCATTTTACAAAAGCACTGGTCTGTGTTACACATGGACGAGGACATTGGAGAATTGGTGGGGTCGAACCCTAGTATCACCTTCCAAAAGGGTAGGTCATTGGGAGATAGACTGGTGCATAGCCACTATACCGAACAGAAAAAGGAAACATGGCTCCCTAATAAGCCACAAGGATGTTTTAAGTGTAGCGGTTGTGTGGCATGTCCAGTGATTCAGACAGACTCCAAATTTAAGAGCAATGTTGATGGGAAAGAATATGAAATCCTGCATTTCATTAATTGCAGAACAAAAGGAGTGATCTACAGGATCACTTGCCCATGTGGATTGGAATACGTGGGTAAAACGAAACGAGAATTTAGGAGACGGGTAGGCGAACATTTGAGAGATGTGGCATTAAAAAGATACACACCAATAGCCAATCATATAAATACAGAACATCAAGGAAAAGGATGTGACCTCAGATTTATAGGAATTGATAGAGTCTATTTCCCCAAGAGAGGGGGTGATTGGGATCGAATCATACTACGGTGTGAAACTAAATGGATTTTCCGCCTGAAGACACAGACACCAAGGGGTCTTAATGAGATACTGACTTTTAGTTGTTTTCTATAAATCCCATACTTGAATTCAACGTATGAGATATTATCCATCTATGTGTGGATACTTTCCTATCCTTTCCAACCTTTAACACGAATAGGGCCTTATAGGGCTTAGAAGGGTCAGCCGTCGAGGAGTGGGGGCGCCACTCTCGTTTTCTGTCTTAGGGTGCCAACCTCCGCGGTTAGGTAGGGGAGAGCAATAGGCATAATAGGGAATGGGTTACGAAACACATCTTTCTATTTTTACCCACTAAATTCTTCCAATTTTCCAACCACCTTAACCACCAGTTCTCGCAGTGTCCTCTACAACTATTCAAAACTGTGCAATTTATTTTTATTATTTGTTTTATTTTTATTTTTTGACCCCTCCTGATGAGTCCTTCGGTAAAACTGATTCTGATTCTTCCTTAAAAATAGTGTCCATCTGTGGATTAAAAATCAGCACATGCTTTGACAAAAATGACCTCTAACGTCATAATGGGGCTATTTCCTTAAACTATGTCAATAACTTTTTTATGGTTAGGCGATATGGTTGTGATAAAAGTCCCCGTTTTATGTTAAACCCGGACATCCATTAAATTGATATCCGGATAAGTTACTTTGAGTATATAACAGGTAGCGAATGAACAGGATATGAGGCATTGTTGTTTATTGATGGCGATACCCAGTAATAAGTACTGTGGTCCAGCGGTGTCCCATAGACCGGATGTGACATGGTCCGGGACACAGGAAGTGACGATGCCCATAGCACTCTGATGAGGCTTAGAACCGGAAGCGAACACTGCGGTTCAGCTGCATTCCATGGACCGGATGCGACATGGTCCGGGACACCGGAAGTGACGATGTAGGTGGCGCCCAGTTGTGGGACGAACCCTGATGACGCTCAGACGCCGCTGACACGTGGATAATACAGCGGTATATTTAAATGGGACACACTGAGAAAGCAGGTGATGCCTCTTATTCCCCATGCATAATGGTGGATGATTTATTTTCCGCCAGGCTACATCTCTACTCTTCCCCTGATGAGTTATGACAATGAAACGCGTCGGTAAGTATCATATGGGGCAATTTTAGAAATTTTGTAATTGTTTCTGGTGGGGTGATTAAAATGAAGGTAAATGATATATAAAACCTTCCCCCAATGTGAACAGAAACCTATGGCTCTATGAGGCTGAAAAACAACAGATGAGGTGAGATCGTTCCAATATATTTATATAAAGTTCGGATTATAAAAGCGATACACTTCACTAATTATTTTCTCTATGGGGGCTTTGTTTGACACATGCCCCTTGTGGTTTGCTGTGTTATAAGAATTGGCCGAGTACCAATTTTGTCTCTTTGTGTTTTTTGTGTGTCTTTATATGTCACTTTGGGTTTCCTTTGATTTTAATATAATTATTATTAAAAGTTATATTTTAGAATAGATCCTACCCTGCTTTTTGAATACTTTATTGGATTGGTAGTCATTGCTTTATCATTTACACGTCCTACCCACGTCGAGGATTGTGGGCCCTAGGTCAATCAGGGTTGCCCCCACAGTTTACAGCTCCTGCACATCATCCTCCTCATCCTCCTCCTCCTCCTCTTCAGCCTGCATCTCTAAAATTAGCACATCAGTCGCAAGCTGGAAGCTCTGCAGCACTGCCTCAGCCAAGCGGCAACAGTCTGGGCTGAAGCTAATATGCTTAGGTGACAAACCGCACAATGCTGAAGAGTTGTGGACAGCTCTGAAAGAGCAGGCAGATATGTGGCTGACACTGCTGAACCTACACCCAGGCATGGTCATGTGTGACAATGGCCGGAACCTGGTGGTGGCTCTGAGGCGAGGCGGGCTCACATACCTGGCCTGGCCCATGTGCTTAAACTCGTGCTTAAGCTCGTGGTTCAGCGGTTTCTCAAATACTACCCGGAGCTGCTGGATCTACTTGTGAAAGTACGCCGCCTGTGTGCCCATTTTAGAAAGTCAGCGACAGCTTTAGCCACCCTTTACGTGCTTCAGCAGCATTTGCAGCTTCCGGCTCACCGACTGGTGTGTGATGTCCCCTAGTGTTTGAACTCTACACTGCATATGCTGGAAAGGATTTGTGAGCAGAAGAGGGCAGTTGTTGAGTACCAGCATCAACAAGGGCATCAGTATACAGTTCAGACTCCACACATAAGACCTCAGAAGTGGAAATGGATGTCAGACATATGTACCATCCTACAAAACTTTGAGGAGTCCACCAAGATGGTGAGCGGCGATGACGCCATAATTAGCATCACCATCCAGCTTCTCTGTATTCTGAAAAGCTCTCTGCTCCAAATCTAAGAGGATGCATTGCAGGCGGAGCACGATGAGATAAAGCAAGGAACCATACAGGGTGATTACACACAGCCCAGCCTCATGTCATCCCAACATGGATTGGTTGACAATGAGGAAGAGGAGGAGGAGGAGGAAGAACAGGAGCTGCTTTCCTGTGCTATAGACGGTACTACAAGCACAACTGTCATACCGTCTGTTCAGCATGTATGCCCTGAGGACAGGGAGGAGGAGGAGGACAGCATGGTCAGTTGGCCTGTTGGTGAGGACACGGAACTCTTGGCAGTTATCAGTCTGGCACAGATGGTAGACTTTATGTTGTGCTGCCTTTCCCGTGACCCTCACATTATCAAGATTTTTGCTGTCACTCAGTACTGGTTGGTGACGCTTCTAGACCCACGCTACAAGGAGAACTTTCAATCTCTTATTCCAGAGTCAGATAGGTGTATTAAAATGATGCAGTACCAGAGGGCCATTGTTGCGCAATTACGGAAAAAATTCCCATCTGAAAACGCAGGCTGCAGAGATCACAGTTCATCATTGGACAACCAAGGAGTGGAGGCGAGAGAGAACCAACTACAATACAGCAGAGGCAGGGGAACCCTGGCAAAGTACTGGGACACTTTTCTCAGACCCTCCCATCGCCCTGGCCCAAAGTCGCGGGGTATTTTCAAAAGGCCTGGAAAGTTTGGGAAGATGTTGAAGGAGTACCTTGCTGACTGTACCAACGTCCTCCGTGATTCATCTGGGCCTTTTAATTATTGTTAGAGCTAAACCAGCATTTTTTCAGAAGGCCTTGGTTTCTGTCAGACAGGCTGATGCGTACCAGGAGTCGAGATAAGATGTTCCTTCTTTTGAGTCAATACACCCCCGCCCGCCTGAGTTATGAAGAGGCACCCTGTACTAGGAGCTAAGGGGAAGAACGGAGTTTTCCAGTTAAAACCAGTATTTTATGTATTTAGTGATAAGTTGTATAAACACCATATATGGTAATTCCGCTTCCTGCTTATGGGGTGTATATAAACCCCTTCGTTAGCAATAAAGAGTAGAGTTTATTGACGCATACTTTGGTCTGTGTCTTATTCTCTCTGGTACCACATTCCGAGGAGGAAAGGGTTAACGAGATAACAGTGACGACAGCCTGGCGCCCGAACAGGGACCTGAGTTAATCTACTCTGAGAAAGTCCGACCGATCCAGAGACGTGGGATGAGTGGAGCTTTCTGTTGGTGATATACATACAGCGCTGAGGTAAGAATACTTATTATATTCTACCTAAAATCTATATCACTGTATAGTGGACTCCCTCCTCCCCGAGCGGTCGGCTTTCCAGGTAATTCACAGGTGTTCCTGGCTCAGGTCCCTTTGAACCAGTAGACCTTCAGATTAATTGTCAGTCCTGCCTTTTCCTCCTTTGAAAAATGACAGTATGGATCCGATGATTGTGTTGTGGTTTTGTCTTGGTGTTGGTGTGATCGGATTGTTTATTTGGTTGGCGTACAAATCTTGGAAAGCGAGCAGTGGAATGGTTCAGAAACCTTTGTGGCCCATTGTCTAAGTGACGGAATTGTCTTGGTGACAGAGTCTTGGTGACAGAATTGTCTAAGTGACAGGAGAATCTCTTCTAGGTGAGGAGATACAAAAATGGGGAACCAAAATGCCAAGGAAGGCATTACAGCCAAACATTTAGTGGTACGCAGAGAGGGAAAGCAAGCGTTGGTAGGCATTGACAAAGTATTGTGTAAAGCAGGCATGAATGAAAACGGAGAATTGAACAGTGATAAATGGAAAAGGTTCTTTAACTCACATCATGGATGGTTGAGAGACAAAGGACTGTTGAAAACAGTGAACCTGTGGATGAGGCGTGTGATTACTTAGAGGGAAAGACTGAAGAATTAAGAGACGGACATTACAGACTGACAAAAACAGGGATGATTGACTTACCCTCCTGTTTGCCCCCTACATTACCTCCACCCCAGTATCAGACTTTCCCACAGACTTCCCACGAACCGAACTGTTGGGTCTGCCCCAGGTGTGGACAGCAAAATCCCCTGACAGTAGATGTCTGTGTAGGTTGCGGTGGACCCAGACCTCCCCCAGCCAATCTATTTCCAATGAGGACAGTAATGGTACCTGGTACCCCGGGTGCTGCGGGAGGCGAGGGGGTGGACCAGCTCCAGGCGCCCCCCGGACAGCAGTGTTATACAGACCATGGAGCCCTTCAGAGCAGTTGGCTCTAATAACGCAACTCCCGGACCCTTCACAGTCACCAATGGGATTCGCTAGAATGTTAGCTACAATGCAGGATAAAGCAACTAGACAGGATCTGGAAGCACTTATAAAAGGGAAATTGGCAGATGAAGCCAGATACGATAGACTGATAGATGAGACGTACAAGTGTTATGTTGGTAGGACCGGACCTGATAATGCAGAAGTCAATGACGCAGCAGCAGGGGTTCTGTTTACAGAAGCGTTGTAAAAAGCATGTAAAGATAGACAGGCAGAGAAGGAGGTTACACTAGAAGACAGAGTTCAGGGAAAGGAAGAGGAGCCAAAAGATTATTTCTGGGCCCTAAGAAAAACTTGGGTAGAAATGGGTTTTGTCCCAGAAAACAAGACTAGTGAGAGGATACTGGCAAGTGCATATATGAATGGGTTGAAAAAGGAAGTGGCAGAAAAGGTGAAAGTAAGTAGACCAGATTGGAGGTCAGTTAAAGCAGGGATCTAGCCAGAATAGCACAAGGGGCACAACATGATTTAGCGCAGGCAAAAAGAGGAGCAAGGTTACATGCTGTAGGTACTCGTCCTGCAAACAACAGGGAGGGGAGACGTGTGCCAGGAGATGGACAAAAATTGTGCTACGGGTGCAGGAAACCAGGACATTTCAGGAGAGATAGCAGAACTAATCCATATCCAGCCTGTCCAACTAATCCATATTCAAATGACCCGCCTGCAAGAGGCCCCCAAGACCAATTAGGGCCGCTCCCATAGGATAATGGTAGCTTGCACATGAACCCCCTTGTCTCCTTACCCCCCACTCCTAATTGCACAGTGCAGGTGAAACTACCAGGGGGACATGAGGTTGAGTTCCAAGTGGACACGGGGGCAGACAATTCAGTAATTACAGAAGAGGACTGGCCATTCGGGAAAAGTGATTTCTCCCACCATGTTATAGCGACTCCTTACAACTCTCCATCTATCCTGCTCCCCGTCACTAAAAAGATTCCCCTGCAAATTCAAGGAACCACTGTAAACACACAGTTAATGGTATCACCACGGGGTCAATGTAATCTTTTAGGATGTGATGTATTGTCTCAATTGCAAGCACATATTGAGTATCATCCTGATGGGACTGTCACTATGACACCAGGATTGAAGCCGGGCACTCTTTATAAAATCATGTCACTAGATGTTGCTAGTATAGAGGACACAAATGAATTTCCTTCAATGTTAGAAGGTGTGATACCGCATGATTTCTGGGCTTCAGATAAAACAGATGTGGGCAGATTAACGGTGCAGCCAGTCATGGTCAAATTAAAGCCAGGTGCAATCCTGCCCCAACAGAGACAGTATCCTCTTAGTTCAGCTCAAGAGTCGGCTATAGCTCAGCAGGTACAGAAACTGGTAGCAAGCGGTGTTTTAGTTAAGACCCAGTCCCCTTGTAACACCCCTCTGTTCACAGTTAAAAAGAAAACAGCACCGGGGCAGCCAGCAGCGTACAGAATGGTCCATGATCTCCGGCTAGTGAACAAAGCTACAGAGCTCCTCACACCAGTTGTACCAAATCCTCACACCCTTCTGTCTCAGATCCCGGCTAGTGCTCTTTGTTTTTCAGTGATTGACTTAGCAAACACATTTTTTAGTGTCCCATTGCACCCTGACTGCCAGTATTTGTTTGCTTTTACATTTCAAGGGAATCAGTATACTTGGACGGTATTACCCCAGGGTGCCCAGAATTCACCCACTATGTACACTGCCAGTCTGCAAGAGATACTGGAAAGATGGAAAATGCCAAAAGTAGTTGTTCTGCAATTTGTTGATGACTTACAGATTTGTGCCCCCTCCAGGAAACAGTGTCACACTGCAACAATATCACTCATGTTGTTTCTGTACCAAGCTGGATGTAAAGCGTTGAAGGATAAACTCCAATTTTGTAAATCTTCAGTTATCTTTTTGGGACATTGCATTACACCAGGGGCGCGACATCTGACCAACGCTCGCAAAGAAGCTGTACAGAATTTTCCTATGCCTGTTAATGTTGCCGCTCTTAGGAATTTCTTGGACTGGTTTCCTACTGCAGACAGTGGATACATGCTGTGTCAATCCTCATGCAACCTCTCTATGACTGTATCACCATGGTGCCTTTTAAACTAACTCCTGAAGGTATAGACTGTTTTTATTCTCTCAAAAACAGGATTGTGGCAGCTCCAGCGCTAGGAACCCCCAACTAAGAACTACCATTCACCCTGTATCTCCACGAACAGCAGGGACACGCAGCAGGGGTATTGACCCAGTTACATGGTGACAATCAAAGGCCAGTAGCCTATTTCAGTGGAAGACTAGATGCAGTGGCTAGAGGTGCCCCGTCCTGTGTACGGGCATTACATGCTGTAGGATTGTTGCTCCACAAATCGTCAGACATTGTTCTTGATCATCCACTTACAGTACTTACACCTCATGATGTATACACCATACTGAACCAGGTGCAACCGGCACACCTTTCAGCTGCACATCACCTTCGATTGCAATGTGCACTTTTAATGCCTCCAAATGTTTCTTTGCAGAGATGTACCACACTTAATCCTGCCACGTTGTTACCTCTCTCGGATCTAAAGGAGGGGTCAGGTACGGTATTGTACAAAGAAGATCCAAGAGAGGAGATTCCTCATGATTGTGTTCAGCTTATGGCACAGGAAACAGCAGGCCTACCCACAGTGTTTGAAACTGAAAGACTTAATGCTGATTTTGAATTTTTTGTAGCTGGATCTCGCCACCAAGATGACTCAGGTACCTTCCTCACTGGGTATGCCATCGTCTCCCTGAATGCAGTAATCAAAGCAGAACCAATGCTCCCACATCAGTCGGCCCAGGAGGCTGAACTTAAGGCTCTGACCGAGGCCTGTAAGATAGCTGAAGGTAGAATTGTTAACATCTACACAGATTCTAGATACGCATTCGGTATAGCTCATGATTTTGGTCCAATTTGGAAATCTAGAGGATTCCTGACGGCAGCAGGACATCTCATTAAAAATGCTGACGCAGTCCAGCAGTTAATTGATGCATTACAATTACCAAAAGAGGTAGCTGTCATAAAAGTTAAAGCACATACCAGACACACTGATCAGGTGAGTAAAGGAAACGCAATGGCCGATGCAGCGGCAAAAACAGCAGCCAGTAGACCACTCCAAGGGGTAACGATGCACCAGGTAAGCGCTCCCAAAAATCCCTTTGTGTCGGAGGATACCTTATCTCAGATGCAGGCTCAGGTGCACCAGGAGGAAGTAGAAAAGTGGGAAAAAGAAGGTGCATGTCTGAATGAAGCAAATGGGGTATGGGGAAGAGGGATGCGTCGATGCCTTCCAAGGGCGTTGTACCCTGCGGTCGCCCAGATGTTACATGGGCCAACCCACCAGTCCAAAACTGCTGTAATGAGCGTGATGCAGAAGCATTGGGTAGCACCAGGCTTTTCCACCTGTATAGAAGGTTTGATCCAGGGATGCATGGTATGTGCTACACATAATCAGGGAAGGGTAGTCAAGACACCACCCAAACACGCCCCTCGGCCCCTCTATCCTTTCCAGAGACTGCAGATTGATTATATTCAGCTGCCAAAATCAGGGTCATAGGAGTACGTGTTGGTCTGTATTGATTTATTCTCAGTATGGCCGGAGGCTTTCCCGATTGCCAAGGCTACGGCTGCGGCAACCGCAAAGAAGCTGCTTGCGGAGGTGGTGTGCAGGTATGGAGTACCAGAGGTGATCGAAAGTGACAGAGGTACACATTTCACAGGTGAAATAATGAATGAAGTCTTGACAGCTCTAAGAATTCAACAAGCTTTCCACACCCCGTATCATCCACAAAGCAGTGGGAAAGTAGAAAGACTAAATGGGACATTGAAGTTAAAAATCCAAAAGGCCATGGCTGAAACAGGGAAATCTTGGCCTGAATGTTTACCATTAGCCCTATACTCAGTAAGGTACACTCCAAATAGGAATACTGGACTTTCTCCGTATAAAGTACTATTTGGCAAAGTGCCTAGCTTAGGATGTTTCTTTCCCCAAGCACTGGAAATGAGTAACCATGTATTAAGCTCATATGTAAGGGATTTGCATAAAAGACTTAAGAAAGTACATGATAATGTCTTCAGTTCTCTTCCAGATCCGAACCAGGATCCTGGGAGTCACAGCCTGCAGCCTGGAGACTGGGTAGTCATTAAAAGACATGTGAGAAAGAGTCTGGATCCGAGATTTGATGGACCTTTTCAAGTTCTACTGACGACAAGTACCGCAGTCAAGCTACAAGGCAAGGAAACTTGGATCCACGCATCGCATTGTAAGAAGATCCTTGGAGAAGAAGAGGAATGATGCTACTAATGACATTTGCTTGCATCCTTGCAGTAACGGATGCTTGGAACAGACTTAGCCGTGTAGATGGGGATGATAACAGGTTCATTAGACACCACTTAGCTTTAGTGGATGGACTGAAAGAACAAAACCAAACTGTTGCAAACTGTTGGATTTGTACACACGCGCCGGTGACATCCACCAGTCTACCATTTCTTGCAGTCCCAGTCTCGTGGGAAGAAATTAACTCTTGGGGTAACTGTTCAGACACATTAAGCAGCAATGTCACTCAAAAACTTTGGAACACTACGGTAGGAATACCGGTAGTGGGTTGGACTAATTTTCCATGGTGGCAGGGAAATCTAACAGGACAGATAATTCCAAGACTGTATCTATCTTTTAAAGGTGGGGCATGGGTACCCAGAAATAGAACTAGCATAACCTCTTTGGGAGAAATACCGACACAGGGGTTAAAGATAAGTTTTGGGGTCATTACAGGAAGCTCAGATGCTTTCAATCCCTCCCTATTAGAACAATACCTACACACTGATAAATAGGAAAATAATGTTTTCTTTGAGAATGGAAATGATGAAACTTGTGCTAACAAACCAGGTAACCTGAGGTGTAATGAAGATGAAGGATATCAGAAGAACACTCCCACCTGCGGAGAACCTACCGCAGGATACTGCTCCCCACTAGGACAAAAGCCCGGATGGTGCATGATGAGTAATATTTCAAAGTTTATAGATTTGGCACACCAATTAGTATTACAGCATTCAGCTATATGGAACCTTCCACCATCAATGTATTGGGTATGTGGGGACAAGGCATTTAAGTGGCTTCCAGTAGGAGTCACTGGGAAATGCACCCTAGCTAGATTGACACCAGCCACCTATCTTATCACTCCAGACTAGTGTTGAGCAATACGATACCGCAAGTATCGGGTATCGGCCGATATTAGCTCTATCGGCCTTTCGATACTTAGTTTCGATATTTTCCATATATCGTATACCGGAATCGGAAGTTCCCATAATTCTTTGAGAGGCAATGTGATTTTAGTCAGCCAATGAGGAATCCTAAGAAGTGTGGGCACATCCTGTACTGCTGCGGTCATGTTAACTAATGGCATGGCTGTGATTGGATGCTGAAATGATGTCAGAATGCACTATAAAAGGCGCCGCCGCCATTTTAGCGTCACTGTGCTGTGAATTCAGTAAGGGACAGAACGCTGCTGTGCTGACTCTGAGGGACAGTTAGAGATTGCGATTTAGTGTACTGTGCTGTAGGCAGGCTAGCACCAACCGCTGTGTAAAGCTTCCTTTTGCCTGCAGTGTTGTTTTAACAGCTCTGCAAGGTGTGTGTGAGTGCAGGTGACGCTGCAGTTTGCTCTGCATGCAACGCTGTCTGTAGGCATCTGCACGTGTCACTCACAGACTCTTTTTTTTTTCTTCAGTGTAATTCTTGCAGCTCCATGCAATTTAACTATTAGTGTGACACGCTTCCATCCGTATCCAATACATTGGTTGCAAACACTATAGAAGTAGACAAAGGAGTAGCCTTTCACAGATTGTGAACAGTTGTGTTTCAGTGTTCACTTCAGTCTGTGTTTTTTATTTTTTGAGTGCACATCACGCTCCTGTTACTTGTTCAAGCACTGCTGCTTGTACTCTGCTGAGCGTGTCTCAGTGCCTCATCCTTTTCATTTATCTCCAATTGGTTCTGCTCCATTCCATTTAAAATATAATCTATTAGTGTGACGCGCTTCCATCCGTATCCAATACATTGGTTGCAAACACTATAGAAGTAGACAAAGGAGTAGCCTTTCACAGATTGTGAACAGTTGTGTTTCAGTGTTCACTTCAGTCTGTGTTTTTTATTTTTTGAGTGCACATCACGCTCCAGTTACTTGTTCAAGCACTGCTGCTTGTACTCTGCTGAGCGTGTCTCAGTGCCTCATCCTTTTCATTTATCTCCAATTGGTTCTGCTCCATTCCATTTAAAATATAATCTATTAGTGTGACGCGCTTCCATCCGTATCCAATACATTGGTTGCAAACACTATAGAAGTAGACAAAGGAGTAGCCTTTCACAGATTGTGAACAGTTGTGTTTCAGTGTTCACTTCAGTCTCTGCGTAATAACCACACTTAGGCCTTATAACTTTTCTGACTTTCTTTATCAATCTACCAAGATGAAGAAGTCAGTGAGTAAGGCACGTGGTCGTGGCCGTGGAGTTTCAGCAGGGAGAGGATGTGGGGATTCTGTGGCTGCTGCCGCCCTCAGTGACACAGCATCCACCAGTTTTACCCATGAGCGTTCCTTTATGCGCACTTTGGTAGGAGCTCGGCGTGCCCCCCTGCTGCGGGAAGAACAAATTGAAGCCGTTGTTGGTTGGATGGCAGCCAATGCATCGACTTCAATTCCTTCCACCTCCTCTCAGGAACACAACACTGTTGAGCAACCATCTGTCTGTTCACCGCCTGTCAAATTGCCCAGGCAGTCAGAGAGTTCTGTACAGGAGCCAGCTGAGTCTCTGCTTCTGTTCTCAGAATCTGTTGGCTCGCAAACACGGGCACAGGCAAGCAGCATTCTGCAATTTGAAGAAGAGGGAGTATGCAGTGATGCGCAACAGCTGTGTCTCTCTCAATCTGAAGAGGCGGGTGAGCCAGTGCCGATGGACAGCACACCGCAGAACGCATCTTATGATGATGATGAGACTCAGGTGCCAGGTTTTGTGGAGCATGGTGCTGCCCAGACCATCCAACAGCAGCAGGTGTTGGAAGAGGGTAGTGGAGATGATGAAGTCCGAGACCCAACATGGCGTGAGCAACAGGAAGGTGGTGGGAGCTGCTCTGAGGAAGAGATTGTCCCAACGGTACAAAGAGGAGGGAGAGGTAGGCTGCAGACTCGCTTGCCTGTAGCCTCCAGTTTGGCACCTGTTGGGAGCAGTTCTCTTAGAAATGTCAAAATTGGCGCTCCCATGACTTGCACTGCGTGGTCCTTTTTTGACAGACTTGTAGATGATATTTGCTATGTTCAATGCAAGCTGTGTAAGCAAAAAGTTAAAAGAGGTAAAAATATCAGTAACCTGAATACCACAAATATGTGGAAACATGTACGGACAAAGCACGTAGCTGAGTTACAAAGACACACTGTAGATGTAGGCCAACCTACAGCAGCACCTACATCTTCATGTCGTGTTCGAGCCTCTACCTCCAGCTCACACACACCTGGTTCGGCTTCCTCACAGGATCTCCATGGAAGAACCTCGGTCACTGTTGTCCATAGACAAACTGTTATTCCACCCACAGCAGCAAGTTCACAGTCATCGTCACACTCCCAGAACAAAAAACAGCCATCGGTACCACAGGCATGGGATAAAAGACGGCCATACTCGGCAAACCATCCACGAGCACAGGCTCTGAATGCTGGCATTGCAAAACTCCTGTCCCTTGAAATGCTGTCATTCAGGCTGGTGGAGACTGACAGTTTCAGGAACTTTATGGCATTGGCAGTCCCACAATATAATGTGCCAAGCCGATTTTATTTCAGCAGGCAAGCTGTCCCTGCTCTGCAAAAACATGTCGAGGGAAACATTAAACATGCGCTACTAAACGCCGTCAGTAGCAGGGTCCACCTGACCACCGATGCGTGGACCAGTACCCATGGCCAGGGACGATACCTTTCCCTCACTGCCCATTGGGTCAATGTTGTGGAGCCGGGTACAGATCTTGCCAGTGGCGCTGTACGTGTTCTGCCAACTCCAAGGATTGCAGGAATCCAGTCTGTACACATTGATTCCTCCTCCTACTCCAGTTCCTCAGAATCATCGCTGCACGAGCCGTCACGGTATACCTCCACATGGACCCGTGAACGCTTACCTGTTGCGACCGATATGAGCACAGCCATGGCCAAACGTCAACAGGCCGTCCTGAAATTAATTTCCATGGGGAATCGAAGCCACACAGCGCAGGAGCTCTGGGATGCCATCAAGCAGGAGAGCGACGTGTGGTTAAAGTCAGCTAATCTCCAGCCAGGCTTGGTAGTGTGTGACAATGGCCGAAATCTGGTGGCAGCTCTGGGCCTTGGCAACCTCACTCACATACCATGTCTGGCACATGTGCTCAACTTGGTCGTGCAGAGTTTTTGAGGGACTATCCGGATCTTGATGCACTGCTGCACAAGGTCCGCCTAGAGTGCGCTCACTTGCGACGTTCCAGCATGGCCAGATCGCGCATTGCAGCTCTGCAAGTCAGATTTCGCCTTCCTGAACATCGCATCATATGTGACGTACCCACCAGGTGGAATTCCACGTTACATATGTTGGAGCGGTTGTGTGAGCAGCAGCCAGCAGTAATGGAGTATCAGCTGCAACAGGCGCAATCAACTCGCAATTTGCGCCGTTCACACTTCACCACTACTGAGTGGGCCTCTATGAAGGACATCTGCGACGTTTTGCGTGCGTTTGATGTCTCAACGCGGATGGCGAGTGCAGATGATGCACTAGTCAGCATGACTGTCCCCCTTATCTGCCTGCTTCAGAAATCACTGAAAGCACTAAAGGAAGAGGTTTTGGAAGAGGTGGAGGATGAGGAGTCACAAATTCAATTACCTTCAGGACAGTCAGCGCAACGTGGTTCCTCACAAAGGGCTGGGCAGGGCTCACTTTGTGAGGAGGATGAGGAGGAGGAGTCAATGGAGGAGGAAGAAATCCCTACAGAGGGAGGTACACAACGCTCTAGTCAGTATGTAGAGCGAGGGTGGGGTGATGCAGAGGAGGCAGAGATGACGCCTCTTCCAGAGGACAGCCTTTGTTGGCCAGTTGGGAGTCTGCAGCACATGGTTGA